>OY101442.1:65119755-65145986 GCA_956483585.1 Gymnocheta viridis | reverse complement strand
ATAGCTTTGGAAACTTACAACCTCCAATTGAAGTTGTTAATTATTTGAAGAGACCTTTTGAATATAATTATGAGCGAAAACAAAACTTTAATACATTTAATTGTGGTCACCTATGTCTAAATTTTTTATTCAATAAATATAATTTGAAATAAATAAAACACAAATAGTTATATTTTTATATTTAAACATAAATACATAATTAAAATTTTATTAAAGTTTTTCTTTTTGTTTCATACTATACTCGTTTGAATTCGGTTGTAAAATATATAAATATTAATAAATAAATATTATATTATTATATTGACGACGTGCAAAAGATTTTCGAGCTTGTTTATGGAGTTCGTTAACTAGATTTCTTTTTGAAGACATGTTTATAGTTTTAAGAATTGATTTGGATACGTTGTAATCTGCTTGATGAACTTTTACTTATTGATGCGAACATGTAATTTTCCCATCTATAAATCTTTTCATTTAACTTTTCTTTTGTAGACTCTCAACAAATCTTTGTAGATAACCATCTTCCACAAATGTATTGATTTTGGAAATGCTTTCTTCAATTTTCTTATTCTTTTCCAACTGTAATGTTGTTGCTTGTTGTAGCATTTCGAGTTGAATTCTAAAAGTATCATACATTTTGTTGTTATTTTCCTTAAAGTATTTTAATAGTTTGTATTCTATTTCTTCGATTTGATTTTGCAGAAACAATTTATTGATAACATCGTTTTCCTCCACAGCCTTTGCAACATTTTTGATTCTTTTGTTTTGGACATCAATGTTGTTGTTCGTATCCATAAAGAACCCCAACAGTCTAGGGGCATTTTTCAGTGAAATTATATCGCTTGTACCGTTTAGATAGTGTCCAAACTTATCAACAGACATACTTTATATAGATTATTGTATTATATTAGCTTCGCGTAGTTCTTCAATAATTGATACAATCTCGTTATTATGATTATTATGACCAGCAGCTTGTGATGCTATCAGTAGACGAAGTCGATCTACCAACTCATTTGGATCGTCCCAGTATATATAGTTTGGTTTATGGGGGTTAAATTGCATCAATCCACCACCTTTATAATTAGATGATGTCTTATTTGCTATTGCTTTTGATACAGACTGTTGGTTTTGCTCTTTAAACATCTTTTTAATAATATGTTTATATTTATATGCTTTCGTTCCCTTGATTTGACCATCAGATTTATATTCTCTTCTGTACGCATTTGTACTAATTAAGATTTTTTTGTAGAGTTCTAGTTCATATTTATCATAGTTTTTTGGCGTTTTATGAAACATTAGAGAAAACAGTCCTGGGGTTAGAGCCCATATTTGACCACCAACCTGTATTTTACCCTCATTTAATTTGAGGTTACTATCACCAAATTTCCATTCATTATTGAAATCTCTATGTGGCCCATAGTTAGTATCTAATTCATTTCTGCCCTCCAAGACTGATAAGTCAGTGTAACTCTCTTCAATATTTGAATTCTGTGAGTAAAAATTAATATCATCCTCATTGTCACTATTACTTTCATTAGAATCATTGAATGATTTGCTATTATCAAATATTGCTCCTTCTACAAGTTTCTTTGGTGTGCTTGTCTCCAATTTAATTGTTGATTTATTAATATGAGGACTGTTAGTTTCTTCAATTTCTGTTTTCATCTTATTCTTTTCTTTTTTGATAATTCTATTGATATTGTTAGAAATATTTATAAATTCATTTAAGGGGTCTGTTATAGGTTTGAAAGTATCTCTTAGTTGATCACGTGTATCTATTTCACCAGTTTTTATACTACGAAGCTTTTTCTTCAAAACATTTCTCGTTGCAACCAATTCTTTTAAAACTTTCTCATCCATGTTTAGCAACAGCAATTATCAGATCAGGTAATCAGGTATCAGATCAGCTTATCAGGTATCAGATCAGAATATCAGGTATCAGATCAGCTTATCAAGTATCAGATCAGATTATCAGGTATCAGATCAGATTATTAGGTATCAGATCAGATTATCAGGTATCAGATCAGATTATCAGGTATCAGATCAGATTATCAGGTATCAGATCAGATTATCAGGTATCAGATCAGATTATTAGGTATCAGATCAGATTATCAGGTATCAGATCAGATTATTAGGTACCAGATCAGGTTATTGGGTATCCTATTAGGTTATCAGGTATAGTAAATATTTTAATAGATATGTAGGTGTATTGTGTGTTCAAAGTCAGATTATATACTAAAGTTGTTCTTTTATGTATAGAAATTTATATTGTTATAAAATAGTCAAATAATTTTCTATAGCGACCATTGTTTAACTCGTTATCTTTGCTTATCATCAGAAATCCATATTTTTCCTTCCAACATTCTCTACAAATTTCATGAAATTGTTCAAAGTTCATGTCGCCGGCAACATGATCACTATAAACATGCTTCATATTTCTGTCATCTTGTTTAAACATTATAATTACATTCGCGTTGTCTCTTATCAAATGCTTGGGAATTCTGGTATAAGTTTGACACAAGTAGAATGAATCCACATCCTTATGTCGACCCATACAAAAATAATCCCGTATATTGTTCTGCTTCTCACATGCAACATCATCAAATATCATAATTGAATTAGTTTTAGCTTCGTTAGGGGTAAAAACTGATTCATTGTTGTCAAATGTGTAATATCCCATTCCTTTAATTGGTGAAATTAATCTCTTCAAGTATTCATATTTCGGCTGATATAAGGATTTTGAGTATAAATAGATGTTTTCAAATTTTAGTCCGTTAGGACTTTCTAGTAACCCAATCATAACATTAGTCTTTCCACAATTTGATGGTCCCACTATTAGAGCTCGGATAGAATTTGGTAAAAGTGAGCTGTGTTTTATTTTTGAAGTGATGTTCGATGAATCATCAATATTACGAACCAAAATATTTTTATGTTGTTTCACTAACCGCATTTTTGTAACTAAATATAATTTATGTTTGTTACCTTTTATTATAGAAAAAAAAAATTAAATAAATAAAATGGTTATACATTACAACAAGTCGTTTAGTCATAAAAACACCTTCGTTGGAGCAGGTATAGTAGATAAAATAATAAATAATCTTCCTGTTGAACTTCATCTTCCTGGATATCAGTACTGTGGGCCTGGAACTAAGCTACAAAAACGTTTAAATCGAGGTGATAGAGGAATTAATTTACTGGACTCTGCCTGCAAAAATCACGATATAACTTATTCTAAAAATAAGGATTTAAGTATTAGACATCAGGCAGATAAAATTCTTGAAAATTCAGCCTGGGATCGAGTTTTATCAAAAGATAGCAGTATTGGAGAAAAATCATTTGCATATATGGTTACTAACGCAATGAAAGCCAAAACGAAGTTCGGTATGGGTGTGGAAAAAAAGAAAAATGAAAAGAAAACCAAATTAAATGGTAAAAAATTGTTCACTTCATCAATTAGAGCTGCAACAAAAATACTAAAGAAACAAAAACCTTTAGACATTAACTCTGCCATTAGAATCGCACGTAAAACTATCAATAAATCCCTAAAAGGAAGAAAATCACATGTTATAATACCACGCATAATAAGTGTTCCAAAAATTGGTGGGTTTTTACCCCTAATACCGATTCTAACTGCTCTGGGGGCAATTGGCAGTCTAGCCACTGGAGGTGCCGCTATAGCTAAGGCTGTAAATGCAACAAAGAATGCAAAAAATCAACTTGATGAAGCAACTAGACATAATAAAGCGATGGAATCTATAGCAGTTGGAAAAGGCCTTTACCTAAAACCATATAAAAAGGGATATGGTTTAGTTTATAAAGAACAGACAAAAAACTCTTAAGAATGCTACCCAACAGACCACTATCAGATGTTGACCTATTAAATTTTTCTATAAATATTCCTTAGTTTAGAGGAGTATTCATGTTGGACTCACTACCAAAACGATCAAAGAAAATTGAGTGTGGAATAATCAATTTAGATTTATCAACAGGTCCTGGTACACACTGGGTAGCATATTATAAGAACATCGATGAAAAAGAGTATTTCGACAGTTTTGGAAACTTACAACCTCCTTCGGAAGTAGTCAAATATCTTGGTACAAATATAAAATACAACTATAATCAATTTCAGAATTTTAATACATTTATCTGTGGTCATTTATGTCTTAAATTTCTTTATGAAATTACTAAGAAAGATTAAATAAAAACACATAATCATCTATATTTTACAAAACTCTTTAATGGCTTTTTTTATTTTTTATTTATAATTTACTAAACAGAATTAATTTATTTTAATGCCAAACGGGATATTGACTATTTTGAATTAAAAATTCATCCATCTCACTCTCAAGAATTAGGCCGCACTCTCCTTCTCTGCATAGTTGAAATGATCCACTCGAGAGATCCTTAATTTCTTCATCTGTTAAACTATTATATTTTTTGGGGAGAAACATTATGTTGTTTTCCAACTCAACTTCTAGTTTTGGTCCATATTTTGTTGTTACCCGTGATATATTTTGAATAGGATATTTAACTGTTATATCCAGATCCTTAATGTGAATTAAGGATTTACTCTCCAGGGAATTAAATTTTGTTTTTAGATTTTTCACGGAGTTCATTTTTGATTGAGATCTTGTCACTTTGAATCTTTAATTGTAATTGAACTTAAAAGTAGCTCCGATACTTCCAAGAAAATATTTATGGTGAAATAGTGAATAAGTGGGGGATAGTGATAGGGTGAAGGGGATAGAGAGAGATAATAATATAAAATTGACATAAGAGGGAGAAGGAAATAATACATAGATTATGATGAATAAATGTTGAAGTCAGCATAATTATGAAAACTTAAAGAAAAATCAAAAACATACATGAAAACAGACTCAAATATAAAAAAAGAACAAAAAATAAAATATGCTATATATATCTATATAGCCAAATTATAAGGAATAAATCTCGAAGTGAGCAGAATTATGAAAACATAGAGAAAAATCAAAAACATACATAAAAACAGACTTAAATATATAAAACAACAAAAAATAAAATCTACTAAACCTCATTAATACAACGATACCAAAGTGATCACAACATACACACAACAACACACACACATTCAAACACACTCTCATACACACGCTATGACGTCAGTGATGATGACATACTTAAATAACCAGATATACACAAATTCTCTGCCAACAAAAAATATCTCTGCCTGTATACCAACATACTGTGACGTCAGTGATGACGACACACCTAAAATAATCAGTAATAAACACACTCTCTGTCAACAAAATATTTCTCTGCCACGATTCCATCAGCAACACACCAAACGACATAAACACACACCCCCGCTATGACGTCAGTGATGACGATGCATCTAAAATAATCAGATATACACACATTCTCTGCCAACAAAAAATATCTCTGCCTCCATACCAACATACTGTGACGTCAGTGATGACGACGCACCTAAAATAATCAGATATACACACATTCTCTGCCAACAAAAAATTCACTGCCTCCATACCAACATACTGTGACGTCAGTGATGACGACACACCTAAAATAATCAGTAATAAACACACTCTCTGTCAACAAAATATTTCTCTGCCACGATTCCATCAGCAACACACCAAACGACATAAACACACACCCCCGCTATGACGTCAGTGATGACGATGCATCTAAAATAATCAGATATACACACATTCTCTGCCAACAAAAAATATCTCTGCCTCCATACCAACATACTGTGACGTCAGTGATGACGACACACATAAAAAAATACTAGAGGATGGCAACACTGGCTCGCTCAAAAATAATGGTGGCAATAGACATGCGCGATTCCATCAGCAACACACCAAACAGCATAAACACACACCCTCGCTATGACGTCAGTGATGACGACGCACCTAAAATAATCAGTTATACACACATTCTCTGCCAACAAAAAATTCACTGCCTAGATACCAACAGAAACACCCGCGACACACACCCAAACATACATCACGAGATTTGCACAGGCAAGCAAAAGAACATACACACGCACACACACACACACAACCAACATAGCACAGGCAAGCAAAAGAACATACACACGCACACACACAACCAACATAGCACAGCCAAGCAAACGAACCTACACACACACACACACACACAACCAACATAGCACAGTCAAGCAAACGCACCTACACACACACATAAAAAACTAGAGGATGGCAACACTGGCTCGCTCAAAAGTAATGGTGGCAATAGACATGCGCGACTGCGCTGCCGGCATTCCTATCTACTTACATATGTATGTTTTCAATGTAGGACTAATAAAAAATATGAAAAAATGTTATAATTATTAAATTTATATCAATCGAGATTGCCTCGATATCTTTTTTCAAAGATTTAAAAAACTTTTGTTTGTTGAGGGTTTTTAGCTAGTCTATATACATGCATTTCATTGGTGCTAAAGCCAAATCATCAGTAGACCTTAAACCTAATTTTTAAATGTTTCAAACCTCTTTACTTATACAAAAACTTTTAAAAACTCAATTTTTATTTGTTTCAGTATATATCAATAGATTTAACGTACGTAATTCCCGCGGTGTACATCAGTTATGTTGCTCCTACAATGGAAAGCAATTTTAATTAGTACTTTATAATTTTATTTCGCGTCGAACTTGGCTCTCGGTTTTGATAACGTATTTGAATAATAATCTCAATAATTTTTTAACATTCCTTTCAGAGAATTTAATCATTTTTGTTAATTAAAAAATTTTACATGATTTCTTTTTTCTTGAAATGATTTATTTTTTGTGAGGATATTTTGTGAGGGTATTCTTTCATTTACATTTTTTATCATGTGTTAATTTCCACAAAATTTATTTTCTTATTCGAATAATATTTTCGTTTTCATTTTCAAAGCTATATACTTTTTTCCATTTTTAAGGCAAATTTTTATTTTAATTTAATTTTTCTGGCTTTTGCCTCCCTTCCCCTTATATTAGGAGCTAAAGGTTATAATAATCTTAAAGGTGCTTCTCTTCAGTATTGTGCTGATAATTTTATTTTTTATTTTATAATGTTATATTTAGTTATAATCCTTTGGGTGGAAGACTTATTTCCCATTAAGTAGTGCAGGTTCTTAAGTTAACTACAACTGACAGGATTTCCACTAAGTAGTGCAGGTTCTTATATTTACTGCAACTTGTAGAAGAAGTCTTCTTTAGCCTTCCGCAATCCCACCATTTGGTGAAGAGGGTGCTACGAAGCAGAATTGCACATTTTCCCAAAAGATTAACTATTCACTTTATTTTGTGACAAAATTATTTTTTACGCCCTGGAGTGCTCGTAGTTCGAGATTGCAGCACGCTGAAACCACTAGGGTATCATGTTGGTCACTTCTATTTGTTATAACACAATACTCACTTGAGAAAACACTTCACTTATCTTACATTTTTTTCTTTTAAGGAAGGATTCCATTCCATTTATTAATTATTATCCTTTTCTTTTAATATTCTTTACTGTAAATTTTTATAAACATTTCACACACCTCATTTTCCCATTCACACTTTTAGTTCCTTAATTTGTTTCTTTTTTTATCATGCACTTATTTCATCATACTTTAATTTCATGATTTCATTTCGTTACACAAATCTTAATCATTTCAATAAAAATTATTTAACTTATTTTGTAGTATATTTGCATTTACGCCATAAACAGGCTTATCCTGTTTTTTTTCAAACCACAAACCAGTTTAGCACATAAACCAGTTTTCACAAACCGGTTTCTATACTTGGCAATACTAAAAAAATGCAAATGTTAGTCATTTCACTATTTTCCACTTTTGTTTTAATATTTTTTATTTATTTACAAGAGCCAAGTTCGTAACTACTACTTAAGGATATGGCACATCCTTTTTACCGAGACTGGCCGGTCCCTGCTCGGGCGCCAGTTAAACAAGGAATTTTCCTTGTTTTAAAAAGGTTACGGTCAGGCCGCCCAAGGGGCCTTACCGGATGTGTACTCACACGACAAATAAAAGATAAAAGGCTTTTGGAGTTAATGTTCTTTATTCTTTCACGCCTAGAATTGAATTGACTTTAGTCAACCAATTCAGCTTTTATTAAAGTTCTTATCATTCAGAAAATGTACATTAAATATTGTGGGAAAATGCTTACTCTACAAGTTTACAATAGCTAATTTTAAGTGAGGATCATATTGCAACATTCGCAGACAAGTATTTTGCTGAGTTGCAATATGATTTCGCAACAGTGTTAGTTAATTATATTAGGGCGTTAACCATTACATTAGGGTGTTAACTTGCATATGTACCCAAAATGGCAGGTTACATGATTCTTCACAACTCCCTCCCTTTGGTATTAAATGAAAAGGCTTGACCAGTAGAATAGAGTACACATTGAAAAAAATTGCAAATCCAATATCGCTGCCAACATAAGGCGGATTACATATACTTTTTTCTCACAACCGATTATCGAAGAATACTGTTCGGCGAATTTTTTATTCATCACATTAAATCTAAAAACTTGAAAATAAAGTAAGTACAAAAAATTGTGAAGTTAAAAAGTTTTATTGAAAAAAGGATAATTTGTATCAAGAGCCAATTGAGGCTACGATCGCCTTACGATTTAATTGATTTAATTATAGAGTTTAGTACATAATCCTTTTTTCAATAAAATTGTTTAACTTAAAAATTTGTTATACTTATTTTATTTTAATTTTTAGTTGGTTAGGTGGTTTTTACATGATTTTAATGAAAACGGAGGATATATCGTGTTGTGGCTCATACTATGTCCAAGTTTAGTATATGCATTCTCATTGGTAATAATACGAAATATTTTTCACAAAAAATTCGGAACAAAATGGCTAAAAATGGTTAGAAAACTTTTAGCAAAAATAGATACATGCAGCTCAAGCAATCGATATATGCATTTAACTTTTGCATTTTTATTAACATAAATAGATACTAAAGTATCACAGCTAAAATGAAACGAAACACTTTTCCATTAAAAGAACGGGAATCGCAATTTGTGTATTTGGGAAATGATAACATGAAAAGTTTTTATGAAAACGAAAATGAAAAGTTGTTTTTTTTTCATTTCACAGTTTCACTGAATCAGAATCGACCCTCAACTTATGAGAAACTTTTAATTTGTGCTTTTGATGCTGAAATATAGGTAAAAATTTATAAATGGTTTTGATAAACGACGTTTCTAGCCGCTTCACTGTGGGAGAAATGGACAATCTAGCGGCGCTTTAGCGAAATTTCAAAATTCAGAATTCGGCAAATTTTTTTTTTGAAACTTTAAAACCCAACGGATTTTTTTCTGTTTTGTTTCTAATATTGGCATATCTGTGAGCATTCAAAGTTAAAACTGAAACATGTGTGCATAAGTGCAATAATTATTTAATTATTTTAATAGGATTTTTTTTTTTATCTTGGTCCAGCACTCAGGGGATGACCCCTACACATGCAATGCATTGTGCTGGAACTAGTGGAAAGGGATAGTGATAGATATGAAAGGAGGTGAAGCTTCATTCGTTCTTTACAACTCTGCTTTTTTTTGCACGTTTATTCGTAGAGCAGTGTTGCAGCGCCTCTGGTGGCGAGGAGGACATTACGAGGTTTGAAGCTGTGTTTAGTTTAGTAGCCACTTCTTTTATTAATTTTATTTTACTTCGCCGTTGATTGTGCTACTCAGTACCAACGAAGGAGGGCGCTCTGATGTTACATTGGAATTAGTATCAGCTGAAGTTGGTACTGTTCAGGGACCAGTGTGACCATTCCTTCGCCACTGAAATCTTCCGCCAACAACTGACACAAAGGCACACCAATGCACATCAGAGAAATGCGTGGTGTTTTTATTTCATGACTCTGTCTGACACTGGGTTTGAACCCAGGTCCTTCGGTTTGTAGTCAACGTGCTTACTACCAGAGCCAACGCGAACCGATCGAAAGCCATATATTTATTGTTGAGTACACAACACTATATTTTAAATTGCAACTCTAATAATTTGCGACTCTAATATTTTGCAACTCGACGGTTTTAAAAAGCTTAACGGTGGCTACAGCAAGCCGTGTGTCGATGATGGTTTTGATTAACAACTGGCAGCATCAGTCGTGAATTATATTTTTACTTTATACAATTGATTATAACTTACTAATATAAAATAAATAGTTATACTTTTATATTAATGAACTTTAAAAGCGTGTTTCCATCATAAGGTCACAACAATTGGCGACGAGGATTAAAAGAAAATAAAAGAAGTTCATTAACCAAGCAACAATCAGGATGAGTACATCACCTCTTGAACAGGTACTGGCGAAGATTCTTGTACAACAACAAGAAGCAGCAACCCGCCAGGAGAAACAAATTTTAGTGCAACAGCAGCAGCTTCAAAAACAGCTTGACATGTTTGAACGCCAAGAAAGGTTCATAGCCAATCAGCAACAAACAATTCAAAGCACTAACGGCACAACAAATTCTTCGACATCGGAAGAAGGCAACGCAGCCTCGGGACATATGCCAAGAGCACTCAGCAGAGAACAGCTAATGGACATTTTGTCAAAACAAATGGTCGAGTTCGTGTTTGATCTAGACAACAACCAAACATTCGGGGCGTGGTATGCAAGATACGAGGATTTATTTGTGGTGGATGCCGGGGATTTGTCTGACACGGACAAAACACGTCTACTTCTCCGCAAATTAAACCAAAATGTGTATCGTCAGTATGCCGACGTAGTCCTACCAACAAAACCATCGGAAATTGGTTTTAAAACTACCCTGGAAAAGTTGGGAGACATGTTTGGAAAAAAGGAGTCTCTTTTCAGCAGTCGATACAAATGTTTTCAAACCGTCAAAACAGATATCGAGGACTATGGAGTATACATAGCAAGAGTAAATAGGCTATGCGAACATTTCCAACTGGATAGAATTACAAAAGACAATTTGAAATGTCTCGTTTTTGTCAGTGGTCTGCAGTCAACAAAAGATGCAAGTTTCCGCAACGAAATTCTGAGGATGCTGGATGAAGAAAAACCTGATAAGCCAGTTACATTGGAATTCATCAACCAGGAAATTCAGCGTACACTTCAACGTCAGCATGACACCAAAATGATTGGCAACATTCAACAGGCAGCAGTGCAAACACAGGCCATTCATACAAAACAACAGAAAAGTAAGTACGTTCCAAATCAGAATAAAAATTCAAAAATACCATCAACACCATGTTGGTTCTGTGGTGATATGCACTACTCAAACACCTGCCAATACAGGAATAATAAATGTAAGCAATGTGGTAGAGTAGGTCACAAAGATGGGTATTGCAATAAAGGTGGCAACAACAAACAAAAAGATTTAACGCATGCAGGAAAAAAACGTTTTACTGGCACAACAGATGCAAATCACTTTTCAAATGCTAATAAGAACATAGTTCAGACAAGAACCATAGATAACAATATTGAGAACGTGTTCAATCGTAAACATGTAAATATGTTAATAAACAATCAGAATGTCGAGCTGCAACTGGATACGGCTTCAGATATTTCAATCATTTCGAAACAAATATGGGCAGATTTAAATCACCCTATACTCACAAAAGCGAAAAACACAGCAAGAGATGCAAATCACAACAAAATTCAATTTATGGGACAATTCCTTGCAAACGTTGCATTTCTCGACACAACCAAAACAATGACATTTTTTGTAACAACAGTACAATCTTTAAACATTGCAGGTGGAGATTTTTTTGAAGAATTTGGTCTTTGGGAAATACCAATAAATACATTTTGTAAATCAATTAACACATCCAACACGAATGAATTGATAAATGATTTTAGAAAAGAGTTCCCACAGGTTTTTGAAAAAAAGTTAGGCCATTGCACCAAAATCAAAATTCATCTTCCGCTCAAACCAAATGCAGTGCCAAAATTTTGTGCAAAACGTTCAGTTCCATATTCAGTTACAGCCCTGGTAGATTCTGAACTCAAACGATTAGAAGAAGAAGGAGTGATTTCACCTATTAACTATTCCGAGTGGGCAGCACCGATTGTTACAGTGAGACGCGCCAGTGGAAAAATTAGAATATGCGCGGACTATTCGACAGGCCTCAATGAAAACGTTGAGCCACATTTTCATCCACTACCTCTACCTGAAGATATTTTCATGTGCCTTAATAACAGTAAATACTTCACGAGACTAGATTTTAATGACGCATACATGCAATTTGAAGTCGATGATGCAACAAAGTCCATTTTGACTATCAATACACATAAGGGTTTATATACTTTTAATAGACTCGTTCCTGGAATTAGATCAGCGCCAGGAGCATTCCAACAAACAATTGAAAAAATTCTAACAGGCATTCCAGAAGCAACAGCTTACTTGGACGACGTAATTATAGCAAGTAAAACATTACAACAACATTTAAAATCAATTCGTCTCGTATTAAAACGTTTCACTGATTTTAACATTACGGTTAATTTTAGTAAATGTGAATTTATTCAACGTAAAATAAAATATTTAGGTCACATAGTGGATTCAAATGGTATCAAACCAGATCCGGAAAAAATTTCGTCAATCATTAATTTACCAAGACCTCAAAACATAAGTGAACTTAGATCGTTCCTGGGTTCAATAAATTTTTATGGTAAATTTATCAGTTCAATGAGATCAATAAGAGCACCTCTTGACGTATTACTGCAACACAATACTAAGTGGAATTGGTCGTCACAATGTGAAAAGTCGTTTCAGCAATTTAAGAAAATTTTAATATCGGATTTGACGCTTAACCATTATAACCCCAAGTTACCCATTATAGTTTCAGCAGATGCATCAATGCAGGGCCTTGGAGCACAAATATCGCACATTATGCCAGATGGCACGGAGAAACCAGTTGCACATGCATCTAGGTCCTTAACGTCAGCAGAGAAAAACTATGGGCAAATTGAAAAAGAAGCTCTTGCCTTAGTTTTTGCAGTAAAAAAATTTCATCGTATGGTATATGGGCGAAAATTTTTACTACGTACAGACCATAAACCATTATTAGCCATATTTGGTTCAAAAAAAAGGTATACCAGTTCATTCAGCTAGCAGACTTCAGAGATGGGCATTAACAATGATGACATACGACTTCGACATCAAACACGTTAGAACAGAAGATTTTGGTAACGTTGATATGTTATCACGATTACTACCGTCAAAGCAAGAAGATGATGAAGATTTCGTTATTGCATGTGCTACGCTTGAATTTAACATCAGATCCATCGTGAAGGACAGTCTCAATGCCATTCCGTTAACCTATCACATGGTCCAACAGGCTACAGAAAAAGATACGGTCATACAATTAGTTTTTCAATACACCCAAACGTCATGGCCTAGAAAATCGAAAGACCTCCCTAACAACGAATTACTACCGTTCTACAATCGTCGTGCATCGTTATCAATTGTAGACAACTGTCTTCTTTTTGGGGATCGAGTAGTCATTCCACAAATATTTAGAAAAAGAGTTCTAAAAATTTTACACAAAGGGCATCAAGGACAACAACGCATGAAATCAATTGCACGCAGTAATGTGTACTGGCCAAACATTGATCAACACATCGAAGATTATGTTCGTCTTTGTCCACAGTGCCAATCGAACACCAAATCTCCAACAAAAACATCCTTATGTTCATGGCCAACAACAACAAAACCGCTACAACGCGTACATATTGATATAGCAGGTCCAATTCGCTCACAGTACTACTTAGTTATAGTGGACTCATTTTCTAAATGGCCCGAAGTATATCAAAGTACTTCAATTACAAGTAGCAGAATCATTGAGCTTATGTCGGATTATACCAACAGATTCGGTTACCCAAGTTTATTAGTGTCGGACAATGGTACCCAATTTGTGAGCGCAGAATTTCAACAGTTCTGTAATCAGCGAGGTATAAAGCATATGAGGACAGCCCCATACCATCCACAAAGCAATGGGCAGGCTGAACGCTATGTTGACATAGTCAAAACGGCAATAAAAAAATTATATGATGGCGATTTAAAGGATAATGCACATCTTCAAGAATTTTTACTACAATACCGTTCAACGCCAAACTCAAATTGCTCAGAGGGAAAAACACCAGCCGAATTATTTATTGGTAGAAAACTACGAACGGAAATCGATCTTATTAAACCTGAGGGTTCCATTAAAATTGAACGTAATGCGAAGATGGAAGAGCAGTTTAATAAGAAACATGGTGCGAATAATAGACAATTTCAAAATAATCAACAAGTTTTTATCACATCATACAAAAACAACAAGATGTCGTGGATCCCAGGCACAATATTGGAAAAAGTTGGTAATGTAAACTACAGAGTGAGAATCAAAGATGCCAACATTGACAAAATTATCAAATCACATGCTAATCAAATTCGTAAACGATATATTGAAGTCAACGCAGATGATTCAACAACTTACGATTTGCAACCATTATTTAACGAACCATCAGAAGGATATCAACAAGATGTATCACATAATCTTCATTCAAACAACCAACGCGACAGCGAAATTATCAACACATCAAATACTGGTGGTGCACCTAATGAAACAAATCCAGTATCGCCCAGGCGATCGAGGCGTAACAAACGTACCCCCGCTTGGCACAGGGACTACGAGGTTCATCATTAACAAGGAGAGGAATGTTGAGTACACAACACTATATTTTAAATTGCAACTCTAATAATTTGCGACTCTAATATTTTGCAACTCGACGGTTTTAAAAAGCTTAACGGTGGCTACAGCAAGCCGTGTGTCGATGATGGTTTTGATTAACAACTGGCAGCATCAGTCGTGAATTATATTTTTACTTTATACAATTGATTATAACTTACTAATATAAAATAAATAGTTATACTTTTATATTAATGAACTTTAAAAGCGTGTTTCCATCATAAGGTCACAACATTTATACATTCAATTCACTTCAAATTTAGTAAAAAAATTTTGTGTTTAGTGTTTTCGAAACATTGAAATTAGGTATGAAATTTCAGAATAGAAATGTAATAGAAAAAATGTAATGTGACTCACGTAGGGTGCGTCACAAAGGGTTCATGTCTTCTGACAAAAAACCACAAAATTTTTTGGCTGCAAATAAGTTATTTTAGAATTTTCTTATATTCATCTTTCCTTTAGGAACTATATTTTGCGTGCCCATCTCTAGTTAAAACCTTATAACGCAAACAGAAACATAATACAAACTGAAACAAATAAAATCAAGAACATTGAATTTTTTAGGGCTAAATTTTATATAAATATAAATAAATGTTACTATTTTGGTAGGTAAGTTTTAGTCAGTTAACCAACGAATATAGTCATTTTTAGTATTTATTTTTTGTTAGAAAGGCCTTCTGTTATTAAAATAAACGACAAAGCAGTATTTTTCACTATTCTGGTACGTTAAATTCTCTTAATTAAAAATAACAGAGAAATCAGTCGTTTATGTTTTTAGCTTGTTTTTTGTTAGTTGAAAGAAAGTAAAAGTTCGACACTTTTACACGACTTGCCATTTATAAAGTCAACATTCAAATCTAATTGAAAAACTTAATGTAAATGAAATGTAGTGAAAGAGATTTCAAATAAAATTGTAGTTTTTTAATTTGTTTGCGCATTTTTATTCTCGTAGTGGAACTAATTATTTTGCTAATATTACCCTTTAGGATATAATTTTGGCATATTTTGTTTATTTTATTTATTTATTTATCTTTGACATCTCCTGAAACTATCCATGATTGTTTTATATTTCAATCGTTTAATTTTTTTTATCTGGGAAGTTGGTTCGTTGTATTCATCATCGGTGTCGACAGGTGAAACATGAAATGTGCTTGTATAAAAGAAATTAAATTCCAAAACAAAATAAACGGAATAATATCGTTTAAACAGTTGACTGAATAATAATGAATTCGTTGGCTGTTTTATTTAACTTATGTTTTTTTATAAGTTTGTTGGTTTGTGCAAGAGGACATTTCAAATGTACTTTTTCGTATATCTTTTTTCAACAACGCTCTAATCGATCTTTTCGCGTTCATAGTTATTTATGTGACAAAATTTTGCAAATAATTGGAGTGACTGATCACAGATAGCACGCATGGGTAAACAAGCCTAGTGCTTAAGTGACGAAAGGCAGCTAAAGAATAAAAACAAACGTTAAACAAAAGAAATAAAAATATAGAAGGGACGACTTACTAAACTGTGGAAGTGACCCTTCAAAAATCTAGCTCTCATAATTTAATTCAATTAAACGTGAATTGCAATTCAATTTCATAAATCGATTGGTGTTTTCTTACTTTTCTACATCCTTCATCTGGGGAAGAAATCCACTTCATGTGTTCATTTCTACTGGTTACACCTTGTGACAATGTTTTGATATCTTCATAACCAGCCGAGATCTTTAAAACTGATATAGAAAATTTATGAGTTTCATGTTGCTGTATATTGAATAATTTATGTTTGCTCTCATTTCTGTAATGAAATAATAACAAAACTTATATTCACATAAATGCCCTTACAACATAATGATCGACGAAATACTAATTTCAATTCTGTGAAAAAACAAAAAAGTGATTAATGACGAAGAACATTTTAAAGATTAAAGCAAATAATTTCTCGTGAAACTATTAGAACTGTTCATAAATGTTCTCGATTTTTTACAGAGGCATTCAACATTTTTAACGTTTCCTGATATCTGAATCAAGCATGCTATTATAACAGCAGAGAACAGTTGTTGAAAAAAATAAATAAGAAATTAAACTATTTTTAAAAAACGTAAACATTATTCAAAGCAGGGATTGTCGATATATGTAATCGATATATACCTCGAACTGTCTAGAAATCCTAGTTTTAGGTTACTAAATGAGTAAGCGGAATAGCATAAGGATTCGCAGTTAAGCTTACTAAAAGGTTCTTTCAAAAAGTTTAATTTACACCAAATGTAATAGTTTATAAATAAAATAATATTTAAAGCCATCTAGTAAATTTATTACTTAAAATATTGTCCGATATCTAATTTTAAAAGCTTTTTATTTGATGTGGGCTAAGCAAGCCTATATTCCATTTTGTTTGATTCTTGAAAGTTGTTGTAATAGGTAAGATATTTTTGAGATTTTCAAGATTACTTCTTAAGCTCTACTGATGACTTGGCTTAAGCATAATAAGTGATATGCATGTATATGGACTCTCAATAGAAATGAACATTTGTTTTAATATTACTTCAGGTGTCTTCATCCACTTGAACCGACATACCTACATGTATGTGTATGTACTAGGTTTATTCAAAAGTGAGGATTTTAAATAAATTTAGATGTTGGAATCCGCGTGCCTTCCCTACACTGAAACCTTTTGAAATGATCCCACTATAAATGAGTTTCCATGCATCCTGCCCATGTTAATAAAACTTTTAGTAATTCATTGTAATGCACAATTCAGTTCATTTTAATACAAATAAGTAAGAAAGCTATATTCGGCTGTGCCGAATCCGATATTCCCTTCACCAAAGTGTGTGTGAATAAAATTATTTTATATGCATACATAGTTTTTTTCTTAACTTTAGTTAGCATTTTTCATAAATTTTTTTTTGGTATACATTAGGGACGCATCGATACAAGTTTTTGCATATACGATCAGTGTTACCATAAGTGAAGATTTATCTTATTATTGAAGTTTTTTGCCAAAGAGATTACAAGATTTTTAAGCAAAAAAAAAAGATTTTTTAATATATGATATCTTGCACTATTACTTGAGATTCCTGTTAACAAAACTACATAGTTTCTTCTTTACTTCATTAAAAGTGTGAAAAAAAGTTAACCGCTTCAAGACTGGTTACTTGCATCCAATAAATTATGTCATTAAGTTAGCGCCCTCCTTTCACTGATCGTTAATGTTAAATATTATCTTCAAGGTATTAAGCATGTATACTTGGGATCGCAAATAACTATAGCAGTTAGTTCTACTCATAAATTACCAGATGAAGATGAAATGTCATTTCGAAATAATTGCCTAAAGTTTTATGTTGAGTTATATAGCAGTTTATTAAAAAAGTTTGATTTGACAGCGAATTTTTAAAATGTGTTGAGTTTCTGGCACCTACTAATATTATGAAAAGCAATAATAAAAGTATTTCCCAATTAACAAAATTCTTTCCAAATGTTTTCGATTCTAATAATATTCAACAAATTGATGATGAATGGCGAGAATTACTTCACTTAAACGTCAAAGAATATAACTGAATATTAAAACATTTTGGGAAATCATTTTGAATGCAAATCGTTGCAATGGATCTGAATCTTTTCCTTGTTCATACCAGTAGCAACAGCTAGCGTCGAAAGATTTTTTTCTCTAATCAATAAGAAAAAACTAAGAAATAAATTAGATACACCAACATTGTGTTATATTTTAAGGACCAAAGACTTTTTGAAAAAATCTGATCGTAATTGTACAAATTTTGAACAAACAAAAGAAATGAATAGCAAGATTAATAAAGAAATGCATAATGTAACCTTAAAAAATTTATGAATCTAATTTAAATACGTTATTACTCTAATTATAGGCTTTTAACTTCAAATTTTACCTTTTCCAAATCAAATTCAGATTTAAAAACAAAGATGTTTTGAATTTTCCAAAACAAATTCCGTATTTGGCCAATCAAACCCAGCATTTTTCAAACTAAGTTCGGCATTTTAAAAACCAAAATCAGCCCGTTTTATATAAAATTCATTTGAAAAAGCCTTATATTGATCTTTAAAATGCCAAATTTGCTGAATCTGTTTTGATTTGGACAATTCTGAATTTGTTTAAAATAACTAAATTCGATTTGAAAAGGGTGAACTTGAAGTTAAAAACCTATCTGCCTTATATGTAAATGCAATAAATATTTTATGCTATTTAATTTTATGTCCACAAAAAAGCTTTATTGTTTTAGTTTAATTAAAATAAATTTCAACTGAATTAGATTTCAATAAAAACACCTTAAATATTAGATTTTTTAATGCAAAAAAAGTTAAAAAAAACATTTACCGTACCGATTGAATTTTAATTCAAAGCAAAATTAAAACACACTAAAGTAATTTATTTTATTATTATACGACATTAGAGCGTATTTGAAATGTATTTGAAGTCACATTTTTCATAAAAATCTTCGTTATAATAAATTTCAAAACAAATAATTTTTTTTTATGAATACAGCCGTAAGTATTTAAAATTGATATTTTCATATTTTTGCTTAAGAACCAAGTAGGAATTGCAGCGACGAAAGTTACATAATATAAAATATCACTTTGTATGAACGAGACCAGCGGTGAAAAATAGTCTCTCAGATTAAAGAGTTGCATGAACGTTGTCAATGAGCATTTTCATATGTTCATTGAAGGAACGAAGCAAAAAAATATCGTAGCAATCATGGTACAATTATCACAGGTAATAGCGATTCTACAACATATTACATCACCAAAAAACACACGCATTTTATTGGTAGAAACGTATTGGCTGTGTAACGCACACATTCTTAAATTTACTAAGCCAGCTGTGCTATTAGCATTACTTGGTATTATTATCCGTGGTAGGAATGTATTGTCTTTTTCGATCGCTTATTCTCAACATAGCTCTTAACAAAAGCCAACAAGATTATATATTAAATGTACACATGTATGTACGTTGCTTATGCCTGGGTAAGAGGTAATTCTGTCAACCTTACTTCCCAACAAACACGCAGCCTTGTATTAAAATTAGTAAAAATGAGAATATGCTTTCTCAGGCGACTTACTTTTGAATATCGATTAGCTGGAACTGCTAATTAAAAATTGGGATATTTTTAAATCCTAGCTCTTGTTTGTAAGCAGAGTTTTTTCAATGCGATGTTATTGTTAAACCACGAACGTACTTCGGTGACTTAACATCGTTTTTGCTGGGGTTTGCTTATTCAAATAATGATAAAATTAATGATTAAAAACTCTATCCAATTAAAAGAACAACTAAAAGAACTCCAAAAAGAGGAAGTCTTAGTATCGTTTGACGTAATATCGCTGTTTACTAATACCCCGTACACATTGCCATCAAAAATATAATGAAAAAATGGAATCAGATAGAAAATTTTACGAAAATTCCAAAGTCGACGTTTCTCAAAATTCTATAATTTTGTCTTACAGATAACAACTTTTTTTCTTATGATGGAATAATATATAATAAAATTTTTGGTATGCCAATGGATAACCCACTATCGCCCACCATTGCTGACATTGTTCTTGATAGTCTATTGGACGAAGCTATGACTGAATTAAACAACAAAAACATATATTTAAAATACATAGCCATTATAAAATTTGACGACATAGATGAAACTCTCAAAACTCTCAACAATTACCACCCAAAAATTCAGTTTACTGTTGAGATGGAAAACAACCACAATAAAATTTCGTATTTAGACAGAGTAATAATAAGACAGGATGATAAAATCATATTTGATTGTTACATTAAAGACATTGCATCTGGTAGGATCATGAACTTTCATGCTACACAACCGAAATCGCAAATAATAAACACAGCCAGGAGTTTAATTTTTAGAGTTCTTAACATTTGTGACGAACAATTTCACGCCAACAACATTAATAGAATCATTACAATACTAAAAAACAACAGTTTTCCAATACAACTAATAAACAAATTAATATACTTAACAAAAACAAAACTTAATAAAAAAGTTCTAAAAGAAAACATAAATAATGACAATGATACAACAGAATGAAAACATTTTCACAGTGTAACATTTATACCGGTCTTAACTAGTGTTTTCAAAAAACCGACTTTTTTGAAAACCGGTTTTTCGGTTACCCGAACTCGAAAAAACCGGTTAATCGGTTAACCCGCCATTAAATAACGAACTTAATTAAACGTAAAAAACAATTCATTTTAATTTAAAAAAACAACAAAAATAACTTAAAAAATTGCATTTGTTACAGAAAATTTGTACTTTGTGGTAAGAAAAACAAAAATAATGACTGAAAGAAATTTATAAAGACCAAATGTGAATTTTATGAAGTTTTTTTAAAGTAATATTTCAAAAACAAAACGCAATCCAAATGTTTAGGAGACATTCTGTTTTTCAATTTAGTTTTTATTAAAGATGATATCGAGAAGACTCTTTCACTGACAGTTGATGTCGGATTAATAGTAAGAAGAGCATGATATAGCATATTTAATTTTTCCGTTCTCTTGTTGAATTTTTCCAAATATTCGAAGTCATCTTTAAGGTTATTGAGATTAACACGTCTGCATTTATTACTTAAGTCTTGAATAGATTTTAACGTCAAGTTTAGTTGTTCCTCTAAACTTTCGGAATTTGATAAAATTTCAAAATCTTCAGAGTCTAATTCACTTTCAATTGTTTCATTTTCTGCAATAAAATATATTCTCTTGTAGAGCTGCATAGCAAAGTCTTTAGTAGTAGACTTTGACGAATATTTTATATATTCGCAAGATTTCGGGAAACAACCATTATGTAAATATAAAAATAGTGTATTTAGGGTCATATTTCTTCTTTGGGAAATTCTCTCATGTAGACAAAGTAGTAGAGTTTGTGCGAAACTAAAATGAATATATATGTTTCCATATTGTAGCCTGGCACGGCATTTCCTTATTTAATGTCTTTAGATAAGACTTTATTACCTTCGATTTTTGTACCGCACATACGGAAAGCCCGTCCTCAGCAACCGAACGAGATAGAACCTCTGGAAGAGATGAGGTTGTACTTTTTGTTGTGAAATAACCTTTTAAGGTAGTCTGAGATGAAGATGCTTCATTTGAATTTTTGTCATCATCATCATCAATGTCAATTTTGTGTATTCTAAGTAAGTGGCTCTTAAGCGACGAAGTGGAAGAGCCTTTACAAGCAAGGATTTGTGGGCACTTGGTATATTGTGCCTTTTCATTTTTCTTTTTGTAGTATTTCCAGACTTTAGAACTCATTTCTGTAAAATAAAAAGCAATACATTATTTTTAAAGCACAATTTAACTGTATGTGTTGTACATACTTTTGTTAAACAACTAATATGTTTTAATTTTCTTTCTTGTTTTCTCCAAATTCCATTTAGTGGACACACAAACAATAATTCACTGCGAAATAATAACAACAGCTGATAACAGTGAGGTACACACAACAATTAAATAAGGAAAATTGACGATTTTTACAGATATGAAAAACCGGTTAACCGGGGGGGCAAAACCGGTTTCCTAAAAACCGGAAATATGCCAAAAAACCGGGTTTTCGGTTAATCGGTTAACCGAAATTGAAAACACTAGTCTTAACAGAAAACCTAAGTCTTTTTAGACAATAATAAAAACAACAACAACAATATCCAACATACAGTTTGCCTTTAAACCTAATTCTACTTTGAACACAATATTTACGAAAATAAAGGACAAAGTAGAAAAAACACAACAATGTAATGTTGTTTATAAAATTAAATGTAAAGGCAAAACAGTGATTTTATATATATTGGAACTACAAAAAGAGCTTTAGAGACAAGGATAAGTGAACATAAGAATATTATCAAAAAGAAAGAGACAACAGCATTATCACAACACATACTGGAAACTGGACATATACCAGACTTTGGAAATATCAAAATATTAGATAGGGAAAACAAAGGAAGAAAAAGGTACACTATAGAAAGTTTACGGATACAACAAAACATATACAGAACCATGAACTTAAAAGAAGACACAGACAATATAAGTACGAGTTACAGAGTAGCTTTATACAAGTAATTATTTAAGCTTTTGTTTGTTTTTTAAAATTAATGTAATTAATTTTTTTTAATTTAAAATTGTAAGTATATACCTATAACATACTATTTGGTGAAAAATTGTAATTATTTAAGTTTTAATTTTTAAATAGACAACACCCTTGAAAAAGTCAACATAAAATTGACGAAACGTTGGGTAAATACATATGTAATAAAAGTTTTTTATTGACATAGAACGAGTTAGGCCAAAATCAGCTAAAGACTTATAGTCAACAACACTTCTAAGATATGAACAAATATTGTATTAAAATCAAATACGACCGACTGTGCTTTAGTAGCGAAAGCATACATACATACATATTTTATTATTGTACGAATGGAACTGCATCAATTTTGATCGAGTTTTATGTGCCATTCTTGACGAAAATTTTTGTGTGCGTATAAGAAATTTCCATACAATAAAACTAATAAAGGTAAAAACATTTTTCCAAGTATTTCATTTCAGGTATCTTCAATAACTAAATATAAAAACAATGTTTTCTAATGTATTACAGATATTTTGATCAATTAGTGTTCTCGAGAAAACTTTTGCCTTAAGTAAAGTATACGAAATGTTTATCTACATACATATGTAGCTCTGACATGATTATTTTGTTATAATGTTTAATTAATAATTGATGTGAGTCTCCTAGTCCTTTCTTGTTTCAAATTAAATTTTTTATTAAAATAGCTACCAATATTTCGCCAACAATTTGTAGGCCACGCCAGGTATATTATTGTCCTGTACGTCATTGTAACTGTCGGGAACAAGTATTTATTTTGCGATAAAAGGAAGGGACACTTTGTGATTCATTTCTTTCATTCTTTAGCAAGCAGCTCGATAGAACGAGACACAGATTTATATTTATTTATATGCGTAGCTCAAAGTTATACTGTCGAATTTGAATAAAAGTTTTATAAAATTAAAAGTGCTAAAACAAAACTGTGTCCAAAATTGACACGGCAATACATTTACCCCAACACTTTTGAAAAAATGAGTGTAAAGTTAGCAACACAAACTTTCAGCAGAGCTGTTGCGGTTGCTATCAAAACTATTTCCGAAACCACCAATATAAATTCTACAGAATTGGCCTTATGAATAGCTAATTTTTGGGAAACAATTGCCAAGATGTTCAATTATATTAATAGTGGCTCCATTTATGGTAATATGTAATTGCTAAAGATCTTCAATTCAGCTTAACAGCACATAAATTTATTTTCGAATATTTAGAAAAAGCGTGTTTCTTTTTAAATGGAATGAAGCTCACTTCTTATGTTAACGGATGATACCTATTTCTTAATGACAATATCCCTTAATCAGGACAAATTAAAAAACTCGTTTCCTATATTGTGACAAAAAGGGGGCAAAAGGAGCTAATTGCTTTACCGGTGCTGCTGCGGTCGGTACGTAATCGCGTGAGTTGTTTATTGACATCTTAGGTACATTTTTGTATTTGATAACATAGTATGTATCTCAATGTTAAAGTAAACAAAAAACAAATGAAATTAAAAAAATTTCCTAACGATATTAAGATAATAACTTGTTTATTGAGATGTTAGGTAAATTTTTGAGTTAATTTCTTTCCTGAATTTTTAACGGTTTGCTACCTATGGACCTGAACAGGGGATGAAAGGTTAAAAAAACAATTTTTTTTAATTATATGCGATTTTCATCTTGAAGATTAAGATTTTTTGATTTAATATGTTGACAATTTTTGTTTTTGATGACAAGATCTACAATTTTGCTTCAGAGAGTAAATCAAAATTCCGAACGATCTGCAAGATATGAGCCTGAGAAAAATATCAGTATTTTGCAAAAATGACACCGAGGCTCCAAATATTTGGGGGCCAATAAAAATGTGCACGGTTTTGGGAAAAACTAGGAGACACTGTTTTTTTTTGTCTTTTTTGACGTAGTGGTGTTTATATATGGTTATTTGTTTTCGTGTTGCACAGTGTAAAAAAAATTGGCAAGAACACAGAGGAGAAGGATTGCCCAAACGAATTGCAAATATGTAGCCGAAACAGGGTACTATAGCAAGGTAACTCTATCTGTCTCAATTTTTTTTTTTAATTTCATTGTAAAATAAAAATATAATATGTTAATTATTTTCTTCGACCATAGAATTTGTAAATATTTGTTCTTTCTTTTAGGCTCTAGGTCATAACCAATTATTAAATAAAACTCTTTTTATGTTTTATTAAATTTGTTGCATAAATTTAGTCAATTTATTTTTTATAAAAATTTTTTTTTCTTTCGATATTTCGAGCACCTTCGGTGCTCTTCTTCAGGAAAAAACTATAATAAAACCTATAATAATAATGGACCGCCCCGAGAATATATGGGCTACCTAAGGTCCATAAGATTGACATGCCTCTAAGACCAATTTGTTCTTCAGTTAATTCACCATCATACGGACTTTGTAGATACATAGTTGATATATTGAAAAATATAACAAAAAATTCGAACTATAATCTGTAGGATGCGATTGATTTTAAGAAGAAGCTAACTAATGCAAAGCTTTGTGAAGATGAAGTTTTAGTTTCGTTTGATGTGATATCCTTATTTCCCAGCATCCCGGTTAATTTGGCAGTAGAAATAATAAAGAAAAAGTGGGAAATAATCTCTACATTTACTACGATACCAAAAGATTTGTTTATAGATATCATAAAATTTTGCATTAAAGATAATAGATATTTTAAGTATGAGGATAAAATATTTGAACAACGAAAAGGAATGCCAATGGGCTCCCCAGCATCACCAGTAACTGATGTTATTTTTTAAATATTCAATTGGTCAAAGAAGAAACAGCTTGAAGAATTTTGGTCCTGAAATTACAATTAGAAAAATCGAAAAATCTTATATGTATCTTAGTCTTGTTCTTCTCTTACCAATTTTTCATTTTTTTCGGTCTTTGCATAGCCCTTATTTAATTAGGGCTTGTTAGAGCTTGCACACACTAAGTGTGTGTTGATATAGATGACCAATAAATAAAATAGACAAATAAAAAAACTTCTGTAATGTTTATAAGAAGGCTGAACAAATAAAGGTCTTTTATACGTGTTATGAAAGACCCAAATAAATTAAAATCTTTTATAATAGAAAATACTCCTCATTTTTAACTGTTATTACGAGATTTTTATTTTAAAAAGCCTGGAATAATAATTCTATGAAGAGTTTTCAAAATAAATATTAGACATAAAAGTTATGTCCCTGCCTTAGAGATATCAGGAGGATATTCTAAAATGGGTTCATCTGAAATATACGAAAATGAGTTAATATAGTAAAGCTTTTTGACTACAAAAATTTTATCTCACGTATACCATTAAAATTTTTTATATTAAATAAAATTAATTTTGTATGTAAATATATTTACATAACTGACATATCAAATAAAATTAAAGAAATTTAATATC
>OY101442.1:64848605-65119555 GCA_956483585.1 Gymnocheta viridis | reverse complement strand
TTCCATAACCGTAAAAATTTTTTTAAAATAGGAAGAATTTTATATTGGTGTGTATGTAAAAGAAATGTTAATGTTGAAACTTTTAATCAATTTATTGATAATTGTGTATCATTTTACGTTGAATTGTGTTACCAAGTAAAAATGATTTGATTTCAATGTCAAAATTATAAAAAATTTCAATATAAAAAAAATCCGATATTCTTCCTTTATTAAAAAGGTTTTCCTAATCTACTTTCTAAAGAAAATATCGAGATATTGAGCATGAAATAAGAGAACTAAGTTATTTGGATCTTAGAGACAGCTCATTAAATGTAGATACATAATCAATTAATCTACCACACAGCAAACCTATTTTTCCAAATTTATTGTGAATTTTAAAATAACTCAATGACTTCGCCAACCTCTTCAGCTAATCTTGAAGGAATATTTATCAAATTAATCTTAATAAAGCCGAGATAAGAAATTCATTGGAAACAGGAACCCTTTAGGGGATTCTTTTTTTTAATATTATATAAAAAATAATTCGTCTGAATGTTACAATGTTAGCATTACAAAAAATATTATGAAAAATATAAGTATCATATGTATGTATACATATTATTTTTATTTTGTAATTACCGAATTTAAATCAATATCATATGTCCTTCTTTCGTACGATATATGTACATATGTTTTGTTTTATTTTTTTAAATTAATTCGACTCTGCACATGACTTGGAAGTTTATGAAAAATTGTATAATAGTATATTCTATGAATTTCTATTTAAATTAAAATATAAAACATATCATATAAAAAATTAACGTTTATTTTGGAAAGTATTATCATATGTTTTGACAAAGCTTTTGTTTTCTTTTGTTTATCTGTATAAGTTTTTGTGTTCACATACATATTCCGATTGGTAAATTTCTTTTTTTGTGTCAATATCACAACCAATCTATTAATAAGCTATTGCCCCTTCTTAATATCAATGTTTCTAAATATAGAATCCGCAATTTGCATTCCCTTTCAAATCGAATTTGATATCAGGGTGGAAAGAAATGAATGTTGATAATAAAGTTTCTAATTCTATTTCTATTAATAGATTGGTATTAAAAATCGCAAATTTCGTCCTAGTCGATTTAGTAATTTTTACATACATAGACACACGCACACATATAATCCCATATTAACCCAGACGGACATCACTGTTAAAAAAATTTCCATGTCCTCAAATCGTCGTAATTTGATGAAAACTCGATTTTTGAGCCACCTGTTTATTTCACCATCAATTCATCCAATAATGAATTGAAACAAATACCTGATATTTATATGAATTTAAACATTTTTTGTGTTTTTGAAGTGTTTTTTTTAAATAACTTTTAACATGTTTTATGGATTTATACTAATAAATAAAACGTTGAATTATGACTTAAATTTTTTTGCCATTATTTTTGGGCTATTTAGCTTTTTCTGGCCTTTTTGAAAAGCCGACTTACCCTTTTTTCCTCCAGCTCCTGAAAAATTTTATTAATGCACTGGAGAGTAAAATAAAATTCAAAAAAATTTTAATTCTGATGTATACTGTACTGGTTCATGTTAAACACAACAGGAAACATCTTTTAGGGCGATACTAATCTCCCCGTTGCAGAGAACGCCATTAATTCATTACCAAACACTCTACATTAGCCCTAGAGAATACTTACTGCAGATACATTTATAGAAGAATTCGAAACGCAATGAGAGCGTTACAAAGCTATATCATACGATAGTGCTGCTGCTGTCAGAAAAAAAGTATATCACCTAATCCACTACAAGGAAAACTAATAAATTTACATAAAATCTTCTCTTAAACAAAAAATCAGAAAAACGATAATAATTTTTATAATAGTTTCGATTTTTACATATAATTATTTTCTAAGAAGATTAGAAAACTGATTTGATTTCTGTTATTAGTCAAAGGCTTGGGTAAAACTTTTGTTGCTATTTTTAAAACTCAAAATTTATTAAATACTCAAAATGTTTATTGTTTTGCCAAAAACTCTGTTGGAATTTTTCCGTAGATTTTTGCAAATTATTATTAAAATTAGGTAGGTTCATATTGCAAAAAAATTACTCTTGTTGAAAAATCTTAAGCTTTTTTAAGGTGAAAGAAGATGTTGGTCGGAAATATCATAAATCACGTTAGTAAAACAAGTCTTGTCGCTTTCAGAGTCAATACAAGAGAGATTTATTAATTTCAAAGAGCCAGTTTTTGACTATGACATTAAACCTAATTTTATTCTCTAATCAGCTAATCTGAAAATTAAATTAATCTAGTATCAAATGAATATAACGTTTTTGGGTGGAGGTTTAAACCCTGTATTATTACCATATTGAACAACAAAAATGGCAAAATTTTCTTGCATCTTTCATATTTGTTATCAAAGCAACACGTTTTTTTACAGAAGAAGAAAATTTTATCATATTTACAATTTTAGGTGTTGAATGAATTAACTATCTTTATAAGTGATATGAATGTGGATACAAGAATATCGGCGAATTTCACAACTAATGAGGTGGAATCATGTTTTTATATATTTCAGAATCACTAAAATCTTCCTCTCCACTAGAATAATCCATTTTTATTTGGTTTTCTTAAAATTCTCTATTTTTCGTTCTGTTTTTATTGGTTCAACAACTGTTTATGTTAAGCATGTGTATGGTGACAGTTCTAGTTTAAGATGAAACCACCGCGATTGGCCGCTTAAACTAGCAAGCAAAACCATATAATTGACTACCCAAAAACCACACATAAAGATTAAGGTTAATTTAATCTCTAATCTCAAAGTCAA
Organism: Gymnocheta viridis; assembly: GCA_956483585.1. Classification (NCBI taxonomy): domain Eukaryota; kingdom Metazoa; phylum Arthropoda; class Insecta; order Diptera; family Tachinidae; genus Gymnocheta; species Gymnocheta viridis. The sequence continues at coordinate 65,116,745 of OY101442.1, read as the reverse complement.
AATGTTGCCCTAAATGATATATGTACATAAAACTTCAAGTATGCCAGTTAGCAAAATAAATCCCAAGCGCTTTTAGCGCGAGAGATTTGACAAATAAAATTATAATTTAAATTAGTTGGAAATTATTGCATTTCATTAAGATTTCGGTTAAGTTTGAATTCAATTGAAGTTAATTCAGCAAAGTTTGACACCTATAAAATATAATTTCTTAATATTTTTATTTTATAAAAATAAGATTGATGCCTAAACACTTGATTATGTTTTTACATATAATTGCCCTAGAGGTTTTGCGGTCTTATATCTTGAGCCGAGCTTTTACATATAGCTTTTAAAAGCTTTATATGGAAAATGTATCGATTAATTTTTATGAAGGCCAGATAAGATTCGACCCAACCGAGCATAGCGCTCTTATTTGTTTACAAGGCTTATTGATTGTGGAAACAAAATATTTTATGTGAGGATGCTAGGGACATGGATACTGTTAATAAAGAAAATGGGAGGCAAAAGGCGGACAAGTATCGTGGGGCGAAAGATAACAATATAAAGGTTGGAGACCAATTGTTAATGCAGAATATTATTTTTCCAAATAAACTGACACCGACATTTGGTGCAGAAGAATTTGAAGTGGTTGACCGAAAAGGGAACGATGTCATTGCCAGCAGTAATGATGAAGTCTATAGGCGTAACTTTAGCCACTTAAAGAAATTGTCAACAACGGTGTATCCTAGTGATGGTGATTCTGAAACACTCGATTCTTCATCGGAGCCGTTGGGTACACACATGGAAATGGAGAACCATAACCCAAGGTTGACGCTGTAGCTAAAAAAACATTGGAGGGATGTGGAGATCTTGCAACGCAGTTGATTGAACGAGCAGGTGGACTGTGTTTAGACGCATCATGTTTTATTGACATTATTCTTACTTTTTCTTCTTTGAACTTTCATTGTTGTTTACACATCATGTCATGTTGACGAGAACACAAAACGTAATGATAGCACATTCATCTGAATACTCATTTCTTTTCCCCTCATCTCTCTCGCCTATAAAGTAGCAATCATGTCAATAAGACATGACGTGCATAGACACAAACTTATCGAATAGCTCTAGAGCTGAACAGACATATTCAGGTAAATAACTTTCAAAATGTATCAATAAAATAATTGAATTATTTATATTTTTTGTGGTTCTGTTTTATTGAATTGGTTAGTTATTACATTGATCAAAAAGTAGGAGGTTTTAAAAATTAAGACGAATAAAATTCCATCTCCCACCTATTCACCAAATTTAGCCCAAATCATGAACATAGTTGTAAATTTAACATGGAATACCTGTTTTTGTTGATTTTATTAATCCATTAAGTTGTGAGTTAATTAAAAAAGTTTTAGCTCGTTTTGTGCAAAATTTGTTTTTTTAATTAACTGTCGTATTTGAAAAAAATTAGATTTACATGTACTCTACAAAGTATATTTATTCCAAGGCGTATTAACTAGGTGATATTATTAGTGAAATAATTAGAACAATACAAGAAGAATAGGCACTTTTTACATTGTTTCTGTTAAAAAAAAACAGCTGCCGTAATGCTCTCACCTGGTTAATACGCCTTGATTTATTCAAGTACAGAAATTTTGCTTTTGCTATTGCTGTAAAATTCAAATCATTTTTTTTTCAGTGTGTGCTAATTTTTATATAAAAATTGTATTAACGATTTCTTAATAAATACAAAGAATACATTGATCCATAATCATAGTCATCAAAAATGAATTCTTTTTCAATTTTAAAGATAACTTTAATAAAAAGTATACTTTTGACATATCACATACTACAGACAAGAAAAAGCATACATTCACGTAAGAGCCTGTTCACGTCAGCTTCTTGTACTCTTGTTTTAATACTATATGAATTAAATTTATTCTTTATTCAAAATACGTTTGCAGTTTTATTTAACACCACATATATATTATTATATCACGTTTTGCTACGTTTTATTCATGGTACAATTATTACAGGTACTAGCGATTCTAAAACAAATTACAACATCAAAGAACACGTATTTTGTTGGTAAAACTACAGATGGGCACCGCTCACGTTATTACCGTGAATCATCGTGAGCAGTTTTTTGTTTCAATCACGTGAGCGTGCATGAGCGTGAGTATAAAAAAACTTATCGTAAGCGAGCGTGCATGAGTAGATTTTTCGTGTGATTGTTTCGTGATTTTATCCATTTTTGTAATTTGTTTCATATTTTTAATATGTGGTTTTCAATTTTGCCATGAAGACATAAAACAAGTTCTGAAATTTCATACTTAATTTCAATGTTTATGTTTCCAAATAGTAAAGACAAAATTTTTTTTTACTAAAATGTGGCCTTCGATCGGACAATCTTCATTCGCGTTCACACAGACAAACAAGACCTACAAATTTTAAGTTTATGGAAAAAAGCTAAAGATCTTCCAATTCTGCAAAAATTGGCTAAACAAATACTGTGTGTACCATCCAGCTCAGCTACAAGCGAAGGAGTTTTTTCAACGCCAGGAAGAATACTTGAAAAGATGGGAAAAAGACTTCTCGAAAAATTTTATTTCCGCATAAATCTATTTATCTATTAATGTTAAAGATCCTACTTAATCTTAATATTTTACACAGATTGCTTGTGAGCTAGAAAATTAATGATTTTAATCAAAATATTTTAAATATGTACATACTTTTAAATTTCAATTCAAAACTTTAAAATAAAAGAAAATTTATATTTTCTTTAAGAATTTTCAATTGTATTCAATTTTAAAATTAAATTTTAACTACAAAGTTTAAAACCGCATGATACATGAACATAACATTCGTTTCGTTTTCACATTAATATATACATATATACACATTTTTTGGTTTTTCAAAAGAGGTACCTTTAAGTTATGCATGGTGCTTAGTGGGATATATGTACTTTCGAATGGCATAAAAATTATTTGTTTCGAAATAATTGATCGCAATGTTTAGTGACGCACGAATTGGAATACGAAAAGTGCAACAAATTCATTTCTTACAAGTTAAACCAATTTCGGTTAGTACGAAATTTCATATCTTCTTAACTTAAGAAATTATTTTTGGATAAATTCATTATTTTATTAAGAGAGTACTTTTTAATTGAAACAATTTATTCATCAGACTAGCAGAACGGATCAGTACTGATTTCGAGGTCGCTACACCATCTCATCAGCGCTCTTTTGTTCGATTTTACCACTTTTGACGGTGGATACTAGTGACTAGGAATATCAACTATTTAACCGTATTATTAAACGAATTAGAACACGAATAGTGCAACAAATTCATTTCTTACAAGTTAAATCAATTTCGGTTAGTACGAAATTCCATATCTGATTTTTAATTATTCCAAGTATTTCTTACTCTCTCGCATTTTCCAAAGCCATTGGCTTTGAGATCAAGCAGTTTTCCATTTTTGTTTACTTTATTTTTGTCTTGTAGTTGACTTTCTTAGTATTCAACCACCTGTGACATTTTTAGTCAAAAAGAAATATAGTTTATTTACAAAATTTGGTAAGGGGATATATAGGTTTGTCATTCCGTATGTAATTTCTTCATTATTCATTTAAGACCCCATAAAGTATATATATTCTGGATCCTTATAGATAGAGAAGTCGAATGAGCGATACCCGTCTGTCCGTCTGCTACATTATGCTGTAGTTCGAATTAAGACCTCACACAACATAGAGAAATAAATTTTATACCATTTTCTTGGAATTTTTCATAAATTTGTTCGGTTTGAAAATAACAAAACTCGGTCCAATAATTAATGAGATATAGCCAATTTTATGAAGCAGATCTCTTGTATGGAGTTCTAAGAAGGTTTAGACTGAAAATAATTGCAGTCGGTCCATTAACGACTAAAATAAGAGCAAAAGAAATGGCATTCGAAATAATTTTACTTTTAAATTTTTTTAAAAAAGTTGCATGGGGATTCAATCACATAACCTACTGGTTGGTAGTCACAACCGCTTCTTGTACACCACATAGCAGTTGTATTTCTCAAAGTAGGTTAAGCGTTTAAGAACATAATATATCTTATTTATTATAAAATACTAAAATTTCAAATTCTTGGTGGAAATTGGTGTGGTTGTTGTAAATCTTCCCTTTTTGTCACACATATATCACATACATACATACTGAAATGCGTTCATGGGCACATGTACACATTGTGTGTATACATGTGTATATTTAAACAATCAAAAGCAATGTTTTGTTGTTTTGTTTTTGTTTGTTTCTTTAAACTTATTTTTGTACGTTTATTATTATAATATTATGCATGCATATTACAATATTTTTTATGGCTTACATTTTCTTTTCGTATATAAATAACCATAATTATTTTTTATATTATTTATATTAAAGAAATGTTATGGATCGTCAAGGCACTATGTACGAGTAAATATACTAAATCAATGAAATTGAATTTTCGTTTTGTTTTGAAAATGTATTAATATTTCATTTTTTATGACTATTTGTGATTTCAGAAGAAAGGCAAAATTGATGCTTATATCCTGTTTTATACTTGTGTAATTTTAATTATTTTCTATATTCAGGTGCAGAGCGTACCTGCAGTATATCAGAACCCGGTATTATTATTGTATTTGTACAATTTGATAAAAAATCTTTTGACAATTAAAATGTTGTTTGGATACGCATAACAAAGCAGAAAAATCTCTTCCCGGCTAGAATTTGATAAGAAATGTTTCTTTCATTCTGTAACATCATCTTCAAAAGTACTTCAATTAATTGCCATTTTTCTATAAAATAAAAACAAAGTTTGATGTAAGAATTTAATTTGATATCAAGCTCCAAAATGTAATTAGCAAAGAAACTAAAAAATTGAAAACCCCGCGAAAATAGCGCATATTCTAAAAATTGCAATTGCAATATTGAAAATTATTTCAAAAATTTATTTAAAAAAAAACTTAAAAAATATCATTTCCATTGTGAAAATTACACTTTTATTAAAACCTATTTTGTATTTGGAATAAATTTAAAATGTATTTGTATTTTGAATAAAAGTATTGCAAATACCTACTTTCCACAAATTTATATTTAACTTCTACATTGCATTATCCAAGTGCATAATTTAATGTGGGCTTAATTAAAATGTATTCTAAGAATAGTTCGCAGTTCATCAAATATTTTTCAAACAATCAGTTCCTATCGTACATATCATACATATGAACTTTGGATTTTTAGATCGGAATATTTGGGGAAAATTTCCAAAAATAGTATATGCATACATATTTGTATTTCATTTTTTTTGTGCATATTTTCGTATTTTCCCCAATTTAACATATATAAAATGATAAGTTAAGATCTTACGAGATAAAAAATTGATTCCTTCATATTCATATCAAATAAACTGGTCTTACATTCATCAAAAACAATAAAAAATCATAGTTTTACGTGCCGATATCACGCACTACGGAATTGGACGCGGATTAATGGTAAAATATTACGAAAATAAGCCGAATTATGGGTTGGATTTGAGAGCAAAATGCTTTCTGTTTGCGACATTATCGTAATTTTTCATATTTATTTCTCTGTCTTACTTAGTAAACGCAGAAGAAGATTTAAATAAAAAATGTTTTTAATTAAATTCATCTGTTTTCTTAGCAGGCTGAATATGAATCACCGAATTCGTATTTTTTAAATCAATTGTGGTTGAAATTCCATTGTGTTTCTATATCAGAAATATACAAGTTATATTGAACCAAAACCTTTATCGTCTGGTCCAACCGCAATACAGATAAGTAAATGGAAAAGTTAACAAAATTTTAAAAAGACAACTATCAGAATACAACTAGTTTACATACATACATACATCATACGAGTTTCAAAGAAAAAATTAAATTAAAATAATGAATTAAAATATGTTGTTATATTTTATAATTTAATTTTTTTCTTACACCGTCAAGTTATTTTTATTTTCGTTATTAATATTATATTATATCAAATAAAAACGTCGACAACTTACTAAATTCATTATATAATTATTTTATCACTGTACTTAATCCTTTCTGATAACATATTGGATATTTTTGAAAAATAAACCTTTTATCGTTCATAAAATTGGAAAAAACGCAAAAATTAGAAAAAAAATTGTAAATGAGATTGTGCCTGGTTTTTTAAATAAATTGTGGAACAAACTTTTTCAAATAAAAAGTAAAAGTAATAAAAACAACTAAAATGTATCGAAAATTCTAAAAAAATAGCATTGTGTTGTGTTCAGGATTCGAAACCGTGCCACCGGGTAGGGTACGGTTTCAAATCCTGAACAACAATTTGCAATTTTTTTAATTTTTGATACATTTTAGTTATTTTTATTACCTTTACTTTTTATTTGGAAAAGTTCGTTTTTTTAAGAATTTTTGATAGCTTTAAATTATTTTCAATATGAAGATAATATTGGAACATTTTAATCATTAGACTAGCAGATTTATGCAGTAGGTGTCGATATTTTTTATCTAATGTGGGAGAATGTCTTCATTATTAAACCTGTTCTTACGTTTCAAATCATTTCTTTGTTTAGTCGAAGACCACTGGCTTATTGATAAAGACGTTAAAACACTTCTTGGATGTGTGAAAAAATATATAAGTGCTAATAAGGGGATGTTAATATTTTTATAATGCACTCTAGGCAAGAAAGTGTAACAAATTTGTTACGAAATTCATAATTTATGGCTTACTTCATAAACGCAGTTTGCAAAGCAAAGCAACTCATGCTTCCAGTGTTGCTTTGGAAGCTGTGTTTATGAAATCAGCATATACTATGAAATAGTGATTAGAACCAATAATGCGTGATCGTGATTAATTTTTTGTTTCCATCACGTGGGGGTGCGTCCGTGAGACGGTGAGTGACAATTTTTTATGCTTTAATGTAATTTTTTCCATTTAAATTATTTTTTTTAATTTTTTTTTTTCGTATTTCGTGGGCGCGAATTTTCGTGATTGTGACTTCTCGTCACTCCATACTATGGTGAAGGGTATATTAGATTCGGCACGGCCGAATATATCTCTCTTACTTGTTTCTTATACTGTCAATCGTTATTTTAATTTTTTGGTATTCTGTTATCCTACTTAATAATTTAAGTTAATTTTAAAAATTTTAGATTATATAATCAATTATTCAACATTACTAAAAATTAGACTCACATCTTTAAACAAGTTTCTTATACACATGTCCTGAAATTTTGTACCGAAACTAAAAACCGGCTGTCAGACTATTCGATCAGTATGTTAGAGGTTTTGCTTATTATTATTATATATTATATATATATATATATATATATATATATATATATATATATATATATATATATATATAAATGTATGTGTACTAAATAAAATGAAAATATATAACCTGGATACCGACTGCAGCGCCATCTGGCGGGCTGATTTGTGAATCTAAACTATCCAAAGCGCCACCCAAACGCATGCAAAAAAATCATTCAAATCGGTCCAACCGTTTAGGAGGAGTTCAGTGACATACACACGTACTGTATAATTACATATGTAAAAAAGATATACATATATATAAGTTAACGACGCAAAAGTTGTTGACCTTTTTCCTATTTCTTTTGAATTCATTTTTTTATATTTACTGCTAAATCAACATAAGTCATTGGCTTATTGCAAATCAACATAAGTCATTGGCTTATTGCAAATAAACAAAAGTTATTTACTTGTTCCCAATTCTAAATTAATGCTGACTCTATATTAAGAAACAAGAAAATGAATATGATGACCGTAGCTTTATTTATTATTATTAAGTTTAGTTTTAAGTTAATTGAAGAAATAAATTTTAATCTGTATTCTGATATCAACTGAAGCAGTTCAATAAAAAAAATAGTTCTCAATCTATTTTCGAAAAAAATAAATAATAAATAGTTCTGAATCTATTTTATTATAATTGGCGCCCGAGCATAAAAAAAACATCCTACAGGACAAAACGAAGCATCCAAATAAATTCGAGAGATAAAAGGAAGCATCTAAAAACATCCTACAGGAACAAGTAAGCACCAAATCCGTATAGCTAATCAGCATAAGGACATCACGCAAGGGGTCAGAAGGGGAGACCTAAGTAACCATAAAGGACGAAAAGGACAATCGAAGCTTCTGCAGCGTAATGATAATACAATTGATATTTTTCATGTAAGTTATGAAAGGAAATTAAATACAATTTTAAATATTAAATAAGTGAATTATAAATATTGTGTTAAAAATAAAATTTGCAAGTGATTATAACAATCGTATTAAATATTTTTTAAAAAAACAAAAGAAAAAGAAAAATACAAGCAACACATAAATAGTTAAATCAAATATCAAATCTTTTTGAAGAAGTAATAAGCTAAAAAGTTTGAAAAGAAAGTCTTGAATTATAATTAAATTAATAAATGAGAAAACTATCAAAGTAAATGAAATAATTAAACGTAATTGAAATTTTTTTAACGATATTGTGAATCTAAATTATATAATTTTGTGAAAATTCCAAAAGTGAACTCCAGTTAAAATTTTTACTTATTTAATACTGTTTTTAAGTAAAAGCAAAAGTTAGTTTAAATTAAAGTCTTAAATTGAAAATTTAATTATTCGAGATATTCTTCTGTTGTAAAGTTTTAAAATTTTACACAACACAAAATTTTCCTTTTTTTCTGAAAACTCTAAATAACATGGCAAACCCATCCAACCTCGTAAGACCTCCCGTCCTTAACCTAGAACAAAATCCTCCACAACCTCACCCTCAAGATCAAAAGAATGCTGCACTGCAAGAACAAATAGCCAACTTAGTTACAGAACAAGTTAGGGTAGCAATTGGATTATTAAACAATCCAAACGAGGATTTGCGTAATGGTGTAGATGAAGTGATTGAGACTAGATTTAGAAATAATATAGGCGATTTAGATAAAATTCCCGACATTGTTCGATCTTTAAGAGAATTTTCAGGAAATTCTTCTGAATTTAATTCATGGAGGAAAAGCGTTGATAGAGTGCTGGAAATTTACGATAATACCAAGGGTACCCCGAAATATTACGGGATACTAAATGTTATCCGTAACAAGATTACAGGTAACGCGGACTTAGCCTTGGAGTCGTATAACACTCCATTAAATTGGAAAAGCATTGTCAAGTGCTTAACACTCCATTATGGGGACAAACGCGATTTAGGTACTTTAGAGTACCAAATGACATCATTGATTCAAGGTAGAAACTCAATACAGGGCTTCTACCAAGAGGTTTACACACAACTCTCCTTAATATTGAATAAAATAGGATGTATGGATATAGGTAGGGAGACATCCGTAATACTTACACAGACATACCGAGATAAGGCCCTTGATACTTTCATTAGGGGTCTTAACGGAGATCTGCCAAAACTTTTAGGAATTCGTGAACCATCGGACTTGCCACAGGCATTACATTTATGTCTGAAGCTGCAAAATCAAAATTATAGGGCAGAATACGCCTATAGCCATCATAACGTAAGACCACGAAAAGAATTCACAACACCCCCACCCCCACCAAGAAGAAACAGATGTAGATTACCATTTTACCCCGAACTTACCCAGAATAATGCTAAGCGTTACGAACGCACTGAAAGGCCATATCAGCAACCCTATTTTAACCAAAACCATCAAATTAATAACCAGTTTCGACAACAATTTCCATCTCAAGGACAATATTTTCAGCAAAATTTTACACCATTTAGACCTATAGCTCCAAATCCACAAAAACCTGTACCAATGGATATCGACACTTCTATCCAAACCAAAAATATTAATTACCAAAATAGACCTCGTCAAACAAACCAAATTTTTGGAAAAAGACCTCTTTCCCAAAATACGTCAATGCCCCAAAACAAATTACAAAGAAATTTTCATATAGGAGCCAACGAAGAAGCCTCTTATAATAATACTTCTTACAATGAAAATGAAAGTTCTAATAACATTGAAGACGGCCACCACCAAACAGCTCAAGAGCAAAATTTTGATGACTACATTCAAAGCTATTTCCAACAAGAAAAGATACAGGAAGATGTCGACACAGAAGACATGTCAGACATACATTTTTTAGGTTAACTCATTCTTCGCTTCCATATTATAAATGTAAGGCGAAGAATGGACAAATACTAAAAATTCTTATTGACACTGGCTCAAATAAGAATTACATACAACCATCCTTAGTTACCAAGGCGATTCAAAATCAAAACTTTTTTTCGCAAATTCTATATCGGGCAATATAAAAATTACACATCACACCCGTGTAAACCTTTTCAACTTACCAAACCATGAAATGAAATTCTATATTCTACCATCGCTAAAATCCTTCCATTGCATTCTTGGCCATGACAGTTTGGAAGAGCTAAATGCAATAATCCATATAAAAGAACAGTACATTCTGATAAATAATAGTAAAAAAATAAAAATCTATCAACACACTTTTCAAGCCATAAATAAAATGGAACTTAGAACCGACCACTTAACAAAAACTCAAATGATGAAACTTCAAGAAGCAATCCATGCACATCCAAACTTATTTACAGAACCAAATCATAAATTAACCTATACCACCCGCGTTCAAGGTGAAATCAGAACACTAACTGATTCACCAGTATATTCAAAAACGTACCCCTACCCCATGGCGCTTAAATGTGAAATAGAGAAACAAATAGCTGAGCTTTTAAAGGATGGGATAATTAGACCATCAAAATCGCCATACAACGCACCCGTTTGGATTGTTCCAAAAAAAAAATGGATGCATCTGGTGAAAAAAAATTTAGAATTGTGATTGATTATAGGAAACTTAATTCTGTCACCGTGCCCGACCGTTACCCTATCCCGGAGATAAACGAAGTTTTATCAAATTTAGGGGAAAATAAATATTTTACTGTTCTCGACCTAAAGAGCGGGTTCCACCAGATTCCTCTTAAGGAGAGTGATATCGAAAAAACCGCATTTTCCATTAACAATGGAAAATTTGAGTTCCTACGACTACCTTTCGGCTTAAAAAATTCACCCTCAATTTTTCAACGTACATTAGATGATGTTTTGAGGGACCATATAGGAAAAATATGTCATGTCTATATAGACGACATAATTATATTTAGTAAAAATGAGAACGACCACTTTCAAAATTTAAAAAAAATTTTTCAAACATTAGAAGCTGCTAATTTTAAGGTTCAACTCGACAAATGCGAATTTGTAAAACAGGAAGTAGAGTTTTTAGGGTTCATTGTGGGCATCAATGGTATAAGAACAAACCCCGAAAAAGTGAAAGCAATAAATAGAATGAATCCGCCCAAAACCTTGAAAGAATTAAGAAGTTTTCTTGGAATGTCAGGGTATTACCGTCGCTTTATCCAAGATTTCGCAAAACTACCTAAACCCCTGACATCCCTTTTAAGAGGGGAGGATGGACGCGTTTCTAAAAACGCATCCAAAAATAAATCTCAATCAAGATGCAATAGACTCTTTCGAAAAAATTAAAACTTCACTAACTTCAGAGGACATTATCCTCTCCCATCCGAACTTTGAAAAAGACTTTGACTTAACAACAGATGCTTCAGAATACGCAATTGGAGCAGTTTTGTCACAAAATGGCAGACCGATAACATTCCTCTCAAGAACGTTAAATAAGGCGGAAGAACACTACGTCACTAACGAGAAGGAAATGTTGGCAATAATTTGGGCACTAACCATTTTGAGAAACTATTTGTATGGGTCAAGAAAAGTAAATATTTTTACAGACCACCAGCCCCTCACTTTTGCTCTTAGTAATAAAAATACAAACAGCAAAATGAAAAGATGGAAAGCCATCTTAGAAGAATTCAACTATGAACTAAAATACCAACCGGGTAAGACTAATGTGGTAGCCGACGCATTGTCTAGACCCCAACAAATAAACTCTATGACATCAACTCAACATAGCTCAGAAAGTTCTTCACATGATTTAATACCGGCTATAGAGTGTCCCATCAATGCATTTAAGAACCAACTATTCATACTGTCTGACAAGCAAGAAAGTTACAAATTCGAAATTCCCTTTCCAAGATACCATAGGCACATTATAAAACGACCCGATTATACAAAAAATTCACTTATCACATTGCTAAAAAAATATTTGAACCCCAGTGTCATAAATGGACTATTCACTAGCGAACCAATAATGGGCATCATACAAGAATTTTATTCTGAACACTTTAGAAATTTTAAAATTAGATTTACACAAAGTCAAGTAAAAGACATCACTATAGAAAGCGAACAAGAAGAAATAATAATAACGGAACATAAAAGAGCGCATCGAAATGCAAAGGAAAACAGAGAACATATTAGAGAAAGATATTATTTCCCAAAAATGGCTGAAAAGACAAATAAATTAGTGAAGTTGTGCAGAACCTGTAAAGAACAAAAATATGATCGTAATCCAAATAAACCTAAGATAGAACCAACTCCGATTCCGCAAAATCCAGGAGAAATAATCCACATAGATATTTACTCAACTGAAAAAACCTTGGTCCTTACGGCCATAGACAAGTTTTCGAAATATGCGCAGGCTAAAATTCTGAAATCTAGGGCAATAGAACACATAAAAGAACCTCTTACAGAATTAATTCTGGCATTCGGTATTCCTAATACAATACGAAAAATCTCTAAACTCTGCGACCATAAAATTTTTGCTTAATAACCAATTCGGAATAAATATTTACACAACACCTCCTTATTGCAGTTCTGTTAATGGACAAGTAGAAAGGTTACATTGTAGTGTACCCAGTAAGTCGACTATTATTTAATAGCGATAGTCACTTAAAAACACTTTCATTATATTATATTTTATTAAATACACTTTCATTATATTTTATTAGTGTACCTAATAAGTCTACTACTATTGTCACTTTTTATAATTATATTCACTCAAATAAAACTTTCATTATATTTAATTATATCCTTTATTATTATCCTAGTCACTCTTATTTTTAAGTTATGGTTTGTACTCACAACTATATAACTATCTTTTTCTTGTTTATTATATGACTGGATATTTTCACTCAAAATTCCAAAGAAATGGAATTTTGTTTATTATTGTTATTATTATTATTTTTGTCAAGAATCCCGTTATTTTAGTATTTAAGCACTTGTAATTTTTGAATAAAACTACTCTTGATTTAGCCTCAAATCGGCTGTTTAATTTTCGAGGGTTTTTACCAAGAAAGCATTCATCTGCTTCCTTCCCTATACAGGCATTTTAGTTGCCTTCATTCGTACTACTAGCCAGTGGCGTTTTTAAGCGCCGGCTTAAACCTTATTAGGCAGGTACTAATAGGCTACAATACTGCCTCCAGTTTAGATATGTAAACATACATAAATCTTTACATACCTTAACATCACATGGCGATCCTGCCAAATCTGGATAAAAACCAAATGCCCAAAGAAAAATTAACTCCAGCGGGCAACGAGAAGCAGCAAATAGCAGCAGGCCCTAAAAAGCTAACAATAGAGGAGTATAGAAGCCGCCAACAACGCAAAGCAGAAGAAAAGCTTACCCGCATACCGGCTACAGAGAAACCGCGTCACAAACGAGGTGGCCGACTAGTCCGATTAAGGAGAAAAATTGCTGCACTACGCAGAATAGTAGAGGCCGATCCTCCACCATCCTGGCAAGAGGCTAGCAAAATCTGGCTACAAATTGGAGCATTGGAATACCAAATGCAGCAACATAAAAATAAAAATAAAATGAATTTTTAAACACTTTTTTTTCGTTACATAAATTTTTTTAAACACGATAGAACTTTTATTTTAGATTTATTATAAATAAAACAAATTTTTTTAAGTATAGCACACGCGAAACTGAATTAAAAGAAATAAATAAGAAGACATGTTGAAATTACTAAATGTCATAATAGATTAGTGCTGCCAAGTGCAAAGAAAAAATAAAATTCACAATAGTAACCAAAGATGTTAATGTCAGCGTTACCAATACAGCATTTTTTTTTTCATATTAGAAACAAAATAAATATTTAAGATTCAATAAAAATAATAAATATTTTTATATTATAATACCTATGGAAGAACTGCAAGAATATTATATAGAATTAGACAAATTAGAAAAAAATTTTAAAAAAAGCAAAGATAGAGTTTACTCCTTAGAGTTTAAAACAGAAAAACTTAATCGGGTAAAAGATATTGAAGAAAAAGTTGTTAGCATTTTTGAAAACTTAACAGAAAACGAAGAAAGCAGGTCTCTTAAATTCAAATTTGGCGACTTATGTGCAAGATTACTTGATATAATAAGTAATTTAGTTACAAAGAAAACAACAGAAATAAGTGCTCCTAGTTTTTCAAAATCAGCTAACGAGCATAAATCTGATTGTGCAATCATGGCTCATTTCGATATATCGGTTGTGGGAAAAAACCTTCAGGTTTTCAAAGGGTCTTATGAGGCATTGGAAGATTTCATTGTACAAACGGAATTACTACATGATCTACTCAGAGCAGAAGACAGAGAAATATTCGTAAGGTACGTCTATAACTTCAAATTAACAGCACAAGTACGTAGTGTTGTAGGACGATCTAACAGGCCAACAACTTTTCAGGAGTTTAAAAGAGTACTAACTCAAGCTTATCCTAATCCAAAGTCTTTGCAACAAGTCTTAACTGAATTTGGGGCAATAAAACAGGGAAATAAGAGTATATCGGAATACAGAGAAAATATAATGTTACTTTCAGAGCAGTTAAGCGACTTTGAAATAAAAACTATAGAAAACCCAACGCAGGAGGCTAAAAATGCCGTTTACAAAGTTAGCGAAAGTATGGCTCTTAATGTCTTCATAAAAGGCGTAAACATTGAATACCAGAGCATGTTAGTAGCTTGTGGTCCAAAAACACTAAGCGAGGCGGTAGAAAAATGTATTGCAATGGAAGGCAATATGCGCAACAATGAAAGCAGTGTATTTAGAATTTGGAGACAGGAAAGGGGAAACAGAAATTTCTCTATAGACAATAGATATAACTACAATTACAATAGCAGACCTAATCATAATAATTACAGAGGCGGTCCTAGTCACAATAATTACAGGAGCGGTCCTACGCACAATAATAATAGGGGCAATTTTAATAATTATAATAGCAGAAATAGCGCTGGTCAAAATGGGTTTAGAGACAATCATTTCAGAGGCAACAACAATGTTCGACCTGTTATTAATAACAACAGGAATCACAATTCTACTAGGCAGAACATTCGCGGTAACAACCAGGGAAACTAGAAGGGCCGGATAACATAGAGAGTTATCCACGGCCACGAAAATTATTCAAACTAGCAACAACGATAGGTAATTCAGTAAATATTACGTGTAGGTGTAAGAAGGGAAACCTAAATTTTCTAATAGATACCGGAGCTGACATCTCCATTTGTAAGCAAGAGTATATAGAAGATATAGACAAAAATGAGATATCATCTTTAAGTGGCATTACATTACAAACTATAGAAAGTATAGGTACAGCTTATTTAGGCCTACAGCTAGAAAACTGTCACGTGAATCACAAGTTCCACATAGTTGATAATGATTTTCCTATTGCTACTGATGGAATCATTGGGAGAGACATGTTAGAAAAATTTAAATGCAAAATCGATTTCGAAACTTACACGGTATCATTCAATGTATCGGGAGAAGAGTTTGTTCTTCCGATTAACCCAAAAAGAATTTATAAAGCGGAGATTTGTGTACCAGCTCGATCAGAATCAGTGGTACCGGTGAACATTTACACGAATGAAGATAGCATTGTTTTAAATAAAGAGCTATCACCTGGAATTTTCGTAGGCAACAGCATAATACCGGCGGTGGGCGTAAAGCACATCAAAATACTAAATACGACCAACAAAGATGCAGTTTTAAATGATTTAAAATTTGAAATAGACACATTGTCTAATTACGAAATATATAGTGGCCACAACAACAAATTATTGAACAATGAAAGAATAAAAGAAATTTTAAAGAACTTGAAGATCGAATCAATGGATCCTATTGCTAAGCAGTCACTTACCAACATAATAGCTAAATACAGCGATATTTTTCAACTTGATGGCGACAAATTAACGGTCAACAATTTTTACACTCAAAAAGTTCAACTAACGGATTCAACTCCAATATACATAAAACCTTACAGGTTACCAGAAGCGCAAATAAATGAAATAGATGAGCAAATCAATAAATTACTAGAGGATGATATTATTGAACCATCGGTAAGTGCGTATAATTCCCCGTTGTTAGTAATACCAAAAAAATCAGTCGATAATACGAAGAAATGGCGAGTAGTCGTAGACTTCAGAAAACTAAACGAAAAAGTAGTTAGCGACAAATTTCCGTTAACTAAAATTGAAGATGTTTTAGACAAGCTGGGCAGAGCTAAATATTTTTCCACGCTAGACATGACCAGCTCATTCCATCAGATCAACTTGCACAAAGATTCAAGACCACTGACAGCATTTTCAACCAGAAATGGCCATTTTCAATTTACCAGGTTGCCATTTGGATTAAAAATATCATCCAACAGTTTCCAAAGGATGTTAACCATTGCACTGAGTGGTCTAGGTGCGGAAGCATTTTTATATGTTGACGACATTATTGTATTTGGGTGCAGCATGCAACATCATCATGAAAATTTGGAAAAGGTGTTCGAAAAATTAAGAAAATACAACTTGAAATTGAATACTACTAAGTGCTGTTTTTTGAAAAATGAGGTGGTATATCTAGGCCATCTAATAACTAATAAGGGAATACGTACTGATCCTGCCAAAAACAGTGTAATAGAAAAATATCCGACGCCGAAAAGTGCTGACGATGTCAGACGTTTTGTTGCATTTTGCAATTATTATAGACGATTTGTCGACAATTTTGCTGAAATAGCTCGAGAATTAAACGCATTATTAAAAAAAAATACACCATTCATTTGGAGTGAGGGTTGTCAGAAATCTTTCGAAACGTTAAAGTCAAAATTACTGAATCCGCCCATACTTCAGTATCCTGATTTTAGTAAACCATTCATATTAACGACTGATGCTTCGAATTTTGCACTGGGAGCTGTACTGGCTCAGGGTGAGATTGGGTCAGAACTGCCTATATCTTATGCGAGTAAAACTTTAAGCAAACACGACATGAATAAACCCATCATTGAAAAAGAGCTTTTGGCCATACATTGGGCTATAAATTTTTTCCGTCCATACCTTTACGGTCGGAAATTTTACGTAATAACTGATCATAGACCATTAGTGTCTTTGTTTACACATAGAAATCCATCATCAAAGATGACTCGGATTAGACTTGACTTAAGTGACTATGACTTTGAAATATCATACAAAAAAGGCAAAATGAATACAAACGCTGATGCATTATCGCGAATAGTCGTGAACAGTGATACATTAAAAGCAATGATTCCCACTGGAACAGAAGAGAAACCGAAAGAAATATTTGCGTTAACACGGAACATGAATAAAAAGTTAAATATGCAAAAAGAGAACACAATTGCTAATAAAGAGCAAGATAAGCATTTTATATGGGAGTGTACATCAATTACTGATATAAAAAAGACAAAAAAGCTAAGATTCGAAGTAGATAAAAATCTAAAAAAATCACGTATCATAATAAATGATTCAGAGGTGGTAATAAAGTGCAGCGAAAATCCAATGAACACACAGATGTCTTTGGAGAAACTGTTACCAAAAATGCTATCCCTGAGTATAGAAGTACTCGCTTTAAAAGACGACGATGTCATATTTAAAATCATACAAATTGAAAAATTTAAAAATATTTTTAGAAATTTAAAAAGAAAAGATGGTGAAAATCTGAAAATTTTAATATATAAAGGACCAATACGCATCACGAATGTAAATCAACAGAATAATCTAATCATCGAGTATCACAATTCACCTATAGGAGGTCACTTGGGTGTAAGAAAAACCATTTTAAAACTTAAGCAAAGATACATATGGAAAAACATGTCAAAAATGGTAAGAAAACACATTTCAAATTGCAAAAAGTGCAAATTAAATAAACAAATAAAACATACAAGAGAAAAATTAACTATTACTGAAACACCAGGAAATAGCTTTGAAGTAATATCAATAGATATAATAGGTCCTCTAAGATTTTCTAATGGGTTTAGGTACATTCTTACTATGCAATGCGACTTAACAAAATACATCATAGCGTGTCCAGTTGAAACAAAGGATGCTAGGACAGTTGCAAAGGCTCTGGTAAGGAATTTGATATTAATATACGGCCATTTTAAAGTCCTCAAATCGGATAGAGGCACTGAATTCGTGAATGATTTAATGAAAGAAGTATGCGATCTGTTAGAAATAAAACAAGTCTTCAGCACACCATACCACCACGAAACCTTGGGTTCCGTGGAGAGAAGTCATAGGGTACTAAATGAATTTCTTCTGAACTTCTGTATAGATGATGAATGGGACCATTGGATCCCATACTTTTGTTTTGCATACAATACCACGCCACATGTAGATACAAATTATACTCCATATGAGCTTATATTCGGTAGGCTACCCAATTTGCCTCATGAGAAAATTTTAAAAACTGAACCAATTTATAATACTGAAAACTATTCCAAGGAATTAAAAGCAAGACTAAAGTTTTCTTTGCAAAAAGCAAAGGAATTACTTGAAATATCGAAGAGAAAACGTGTCGAACAATGCACGGAAATTAATCCGTTGAGTTTGAAAGTAGGAGACATGGTTTTAGTTAAAAACTTTAATAGAAAGAAAAGTCAACCTCCTTATAAAGGTCCGTATAAAGTAATTAAAACTAAAGGAGTAAATTCAATTATAGATTTAGGAAACACATATAAAGAATTTCATAATAATAATTTAAAAAAATATTAATTAAATTGTCAAAAAAAAAAAAAAAAAAAAAAAAAAAAATTTAAAAAATTTTTCTTAAGGGTAGGGGTGTAGTGTACCCAGTAAGTCGACTATTATTTAATAGCGATAGTCACTTAAAAACACTTTCATTATATTATATTTTATTAAATACACTTTCATTATATTTTATTAGTGTACCTAATAAGTCTACTACTATTGTCACTTTTTATAATTATATTCACTCAAATAACACTTTCATTATATTTAATTATATCCTTTATTATTATCCTAGTCACTCTTATATTTAAGTTATGGTTTGTACTCACAACTATATAACTATCTTTTTCTTGTTTATTATATGACTGGATATTTTCACTCAAAATTCCAAAGAAATGGAATTTTGTTTATTATTGTTATTATTATTATTTTTGTCAAGAATCCCGTTATTTTAGTATTTAAGCACTTGTAATTTTTGAATAAAACTACTCTTGATTTAGCCTCAAATCGGCTGTTTAATTTTCGAGGGTTTTTACCAAGAAAGCATTCATCTGCTTCCTTCCCTATACAGGCATTTTAGTTGCCTTCATTCGTACTACTAGCCAGTGGCGTTTTTAAGCGCCGGCTTAAACCTTATTAGGCAGGTACTAATAGGCTACAATACTGCCTCCAGTTTAGATATGTAAACATACATAAATCTTTACATACCTTAACATCACAACATTCTACCCTTTCTGAAATCATGCGATGTTTAGGAACAGAAAAACTTCACACCTCGTTTCATGACTTACTTACAAAATCAATTTATGAATATAACAATTCAATTCACTCTACTACTAAGGAAAAGCCAGTAGAAATATTTTTTGGTAGAAAATATAAGAATATCAAAGAGGCAGAAGATGAAAGAAAAGAAATTAATAGTAGGTTAAAAGAAAAACAAGATCAAGATTTAGAATTTCATAACAAAGACAGAGAAAAGATTAGAAATTATTCAGTAGGTGAAAAGATTTATGTTAAAATAAACAAAAGATTGGGATCCAAGTTGTCCCCTCGCTATAGAGAAGAAATAGTTAAGGAAAACAGGAACACCACAATTTTAACTAATTCTGGAAAAATAGTTCACAAAAGTAATATTAAAAAGTAAAATTATTTTTACAGCATCCACATTCTCTGCATTCAGGCAGAGATTGAAATGGTTGACTATTCGTCCTCCCATATAATAACTATCGACAAAGGAATAGCAAAAATACAACAAGGAACATTTACAATAGTTCACGTAATAAAACTGAAGGAGTACGAAGAATTCATTAACAACGCGCAAGCATTCATTGACCAGAACATACCTAAATCCCATGATAAATATCCCCTCCTTATCCATGAGCTAACACAAACTATTAATATCCTAGAAGACCTTACTCCAAATACTAACAACCGGAAGAAAAGATCAATAGATGCTATCGGCACTATATGGAAGTACATAGCAGGAACCCCCGACCATAATGACTTCCAAATATTAGCTAGCAATATTGCCGACATAAATAAAAATAATAATAAACAAGTATTTATCAATGAAGCATTTAATAAAAGATTACATAATTTAACTGAAATTATTAAAACAATGGCAAATCAAATAAGAAAAGATGTTTATCTAGAAAAAGAAATAGTCATTAATCTGCAAACTAAAATTAGATTGGTAAAAGAAGAATTAGTAAATATTGAACGCGCCATTCTATGGGCAAAAATTAACATTGTAAATCCACTTTTATTAAGTAAATATGAAATTGAAATGGCCATGAAAAAACTAATTGAGGAAAATATTAATTTTTCAAGCCCAGAAGAGGCATTAGAATTTTCAACAATAGCAGTAATAAACAATATTAAAAAGGAAATATTCTATTTGGTTAAAATTCCACTAACAAAAAATGAAAATTATAAAAATTTGGTCATAAGACCAGTAAAAAGAAGAAACAAAGTAATACATATAGATTTTAAGGAAATTTTATTAAGTAAAAATGAAATATTTGCTGTAAAAGGAAAATGTAAAAACTATAATAATGTAACCATCTGTAACGAAGAAAACATAATTAATATAACAAAAACTGATTGTGTCCCAAAATTAATTAATAAATCTAATTCATCTTGCATCTTAAGTAACAGTCATCATATTCCTTTAACTGAAGAAATTGATTCGGGAATAGTACTTTTAAATGATTATAATGGGTCGATTTTCGCAAATGGAGAAAGCTATAATGTTTCGGGAACGATTTTAATAAAATTTCACAATGCAACCCTTCAGGTTGAGAATAGAACCTTTAGCAACTGGCAGTCTTCAACTTTACAAATCATGCCTGCCACAATACAGCTCACTCCTTTTGAGAAAGGTCGAATCAATCTTTTATCTCTAGAGGCACTCAACGAACTTCAAATCAATAATACAGAAGTCATCACAACCGTGAAAAGACGCCTTATGATTGGAGAATGGACAATCTCTGGAATGTTTCTACTTGTTGCTATTTCAATTATTTTACTAAAGATCTTCACTAAAACGGTGCAGAAAATTGTGGTATGGGAACCACAGCTGACCACAGTGAACAAACCTGTTGAAATGGATAAATTATCACAAAGTACGAGTGTCACTCTTGTGGCTCCAGAGAAACCTCCAAGGTTACATAACATTCCACTTTTTTAGAGAAACGATTGAGGACACTCGATTTAAAGGGGGAAGAGTTAACGACACAAAAGTTGTTGACCTTTTTCCCATTTCTTTTGAATTCATTTTTTTATATTTACTGCTAAATCAACATAAGTCATTGGCTTATTGCAAATCAACATAAGTCATTGGCTTATTGCAAATAAACAAAAGTTATTTACTTGTTCCCAATTCTAAATTAATGCTGACTCTATATTAAGAAACAAGAAAATGAATATGATGACCGTAGCTTTATTTATTATTATTAAGTTTAGTTTTAAGTTAATTGAAGAAATAAATTTTAATCTGTATTCTGATATCAACTGAAGCAGTTCAATAAAAAAAATAGTTCTCAATCTATTTTCGAAAAAAATAAATAATAAATAGTTCTGAATCTATTTTATTATAATTGGCGCCCGAGCATAAAAAAAACATCCTACAGGACAAAACGAAGCATCCAAATAAATTCGAGAGATAAAAGGAAGCATCTAAAAACATCCTACAGGAACAAGTAAGCACCAAATCCGTATAGCTAATCAGCATAAGGACATCACGCAAGGGGTCAGAAGGGGAGACCTAAGTAACCATAAAGGACGAAAAGGACAATCGAAGCTTCTGCAGCGTAATGATAATACAATTGATATTTTTCATGTAAGTTATGAAAGGAAATTAAATACAATTTTAAATATTAAATAAGTGAATTATAAATATTGTGTTAAAAATAAAATTTGCAAGTGATTATAACAATCGTATTAAATATTTTTTAAAAAAACAAAAGAAAAAGAAAAATACAAGCAACACATAAATAGTTAAATCAAATATCAAATCTTTTTGAAGAAGTAATAAGCTAAAAAGTTTGAAAAGAAAGTCTTGAATTATAATTAAATTAATAAATGAGAAAACTATCAAAGTAAATGAAATAATTAAACGTAATTGAAATTTTTTTAACGATATTGTGAATCTAAATTATATAATTTTGTGAAAATTCCAAAAGTGAACTCCAGTTAAAATTTTTACTTATTTAATACTGTTTTTAAGTAAAAGCAAAAGTTAGTTTAAATTAAAGTCTTAAATTGAAAATTTAATTATTCGAGATATTCTTCTGTTGTAAAGTTTTAAAATTTTACACAACACAAAATTTTCCTTTTTTTCTGAAAACTCTAAATAACATGGCAAACCCATCCAACCTCGTAAGACCTCCCGTCCTTAACCTAGAACAAAATCCTCCACAACCTCACCCTCAAGATCAAAAGAATGCTGCACTGCAAGAACAAATAGCCAACTTAGTTACAGAACAAGTTAGGGTAGCAATTGGATTATTAAACAATCCAAACGAGGATTTGCGTAATGGTGTAGATGAAGTGATTGAGGCTAGATTTAGAAATAATATAGGCGATTTAGATAAAATTCCCGACATTGTTCGATCTTTAAGAGAATTTTCAGGAAATTCTTCTGAATTTAATTCATGGAGGAAAAGCGTTGATAGAGTGCTGGAAATTTACGATAATACCAAGGGTACCCCGAAATATTACGGGATACTAAATGTTATCCGTAACAAGATTACAGGTAACGCGGACTTAGCCTTGGAGTCGTATAACACTCCATTAAATTGGAAAAGCATTGTCAAGTGCTTAACACTCCATTATGGGGACAAACGCGATTTAGGTACTTTAGAGTACCAAATGACATCATTGATTCAAGGTAGAAACTCAATACAGGGCTTCTACCAAGAGGTTTACACACAACTCTCCTTAATATTGAATAAAATAGGATGTATGGATATAGGTAGGGAGACATCCGTAATACTTACACAGACATACCGAGATAAGGCCCTTGATACTTTCATTAGGGGTCTTAACGGAGATCTGCCAAAACTTTTAGGAATTCGTGAACCATCGGACTTGCCACAGGCATTACATTTATGTCTGAAGCTGCAAAATCAAAATTATAGGGCAGAATACGCCTATAGCCATCATAACGTAAGACCACGAAAAGAATTCACAACACCCCCACCCCCACCAAGAAGAAACAGATGTAGATTACCATTTTACCCCGAACTTACCCAGAATAATGCTAAGCGTTACGAACGCACTGAAAGGCCATATCAGCAACCCTATTTTAACCAAAACCATCAAATTAATAACCAGTTTCGACAACAATTTCCATCTCAAGGACAATATTTTCAGCAAAATTTTACACCATTTAGACCTATAGCTCCAAATCCACAAAAACCTGTACCAATGGATATCGACACTTCTATCCAAACCAAAAATATTAATTACCAAAATAGACCTCGTCAAACAAACCAAATTTTTGGAAAAAGACCTCTTTCCCAAAATACGTCAATGCCCCAAAACAAATTACAAAGAAATTTTCATATAGGAGCCAACGAAGAAGCCTCTTATAATAATACTTCTTACAATGAAAATGAAAGTTCTAATAACATTGAAGACGGCCACCACCAAACAGCTCAAGAGCAAAATTTTGATGACTACATTCAAAGCTATTTCCAACAAGAAAAGATACAGGAAGATGTCGACACAGAAGACATGTCAGACATACATTTTTTAGGTTAACTCATTCTTCGCTTCCATATTATAAATGTAAGGCGAAGAATGGACAAATACTAAAAATTCTTATTGACACTGGCTCAAATAAGAATTACATACAACCATCCTTAGTTACCAAGGCGATTCAAAATCAAAACTTTTTTTCGCAAATTCTATATCGGGCAATATAAAAATTACACATCACACCCGTGTAAACCTTTTCAACTTACCAAACCATGAAATGAAATTCTATATTCTACCATCGCTAAAATCCTTCCATTGCATTCTTGGCCATGACAGTTTGGAAGAGCTAAATGCAATAATCCATATAAAAGAACAGTACATTCTGATAAATAATAGTAAAAAAATAAAAATCTATCAACACACTTTTCAAGCCATAAATAAAATGGAACTTAGAACCGACCACTTAACAAAAACTCAAATGATGAAACTTCAAGAAGCAATCCATGCACATCCAAACTTATTTACAGAACCAAATCATAAATTAACCTATACCACCCGCGTTCAAGGTGAAATCAGAACACTAACTGATTCACCAGTATATTCAAAAACGTACCCCTACCCCATGGCGCTTAAATGTGAAATAGAGAAACAAATAGCTGAGCTTTTAAAGGATGGGATAATTAGACCATCAAAATCGCCATACAACGCACCCGTTTGGATTGTTCCAAAAAAAAAATGGATGCATCTGCATCAGCATTAGACTACGTGGTCCATTATAGCAGTAATTTTCATACAAGAACTTATTATTTTCACGATCGTACTCGTGGCGAATAAACTACTTGTGAGTGGTCCATGTATTAATGACATGTAATAGTTTCTAGTTTAATCCTATGCAATGCAAACCTGGACATCGAAACGTTAAAAAGACCATGTTATTTATATGCATTTGGACTTGTTTTGGACCAGCTGTTGGTCATTTGCGGACGAGTCTAAATACACTTGTAAGGACTAGTCGTGGTTTTTTAGGTATATTATTGAACGGGGGCGTTTAATGAGGTATGTGCATCGGCAAATTTGATAAAATTCACTGCAACGCTCACTGTCAAACACCATATAACTATAAATTATTGTATTTTTAAGATATGAGTAAAGTATATGACAGTGAGAATCACTGCTTGAATTGGAATATTCAAAGATCTTATTAGCTAATTTTATTTGATGTTTTTATATAAAACTTATCAGTTTTGATTTTGATATCTTATTTTTTATTTATTTCATAAAAAATATGTAATTTTAGATGTAACATTACTTAATAGAAAACAAGTAAGACAGATATATTCGGCTGTGCCGAATCTTATATACCCTTCATCATAGTACGGCGTTACGAAAGAAGTCAGAATCACGAAAATTCACGCCCACGAAATACGAAAAAAATTAAAAAAAGAACTTATATCGAAAAAATTACATTAAAGCAAAAAAAATTGCCAATCACCGTCTCAAGGACGCACTCTCACGTGATGGAAATAAAAAATTAATCAGGATCACGCATTGTTGGTTCTAATCTCTATTTCATAGTATATGCTGATTTCATAAACACAGCTTGCAAAGCAACACTGGTAGCATGAGTTTACAATGCATTCAGCCATAAATTATGAATTCCGTAACAAATTTGTAACACTTTCTTGCCTGGGGTGCATTATAAAAATATCAACATACCCTTATTAACACTTACATAATTTTTCACACATCCAAGAAGTGTTTCAACGTCTTTATCAAAAGTGTCTTCGACTAAACAAAGAAATGATTTGAAACGTAAGAAAAGATTTAATAATGAAGAAATTCTCCCAAAATTGATTAAAAAAATCGCCAACTATTACATAAATCTGTTAGTCTAATGATTAAAATGTTCCAATATTATCTTCATATTGAAAATAATTTAAAGCTATCAAAAATTCTTTAAAAAAACGATTTTTTTCAAATAAAAAGTAAGAGTAATAAAAATAACTAAAATGTATCAAAAATTAAAAAACAATAAATAATGGTGGCACGGTTTCGAATCCTGAACATAACAAAATGCTATTTTTTTTTGGTATTCGATGCATTTTAGTTGTTTTTATTACTTTTACTTTTTATTTGAAAAAGTTTATTCCACAATTTATTTAAAAAACCAGGCACAATTTCATTTATAATGATTTTTTTTTTAATTTTAGCGTTTTTTCCAATTTTATGAACGATAAAATAATTATATAATGAATTCAGTAAGTTGTCGACGTTTTTATTTGATATAATATAATAATAATGCCAAAAATAAAAATAACTTGACGGTGTAAGAAAAAATTTTATATTATAAAATATAACAACATATTTTAATTCATTATTTTAATTTATTTATTTATTATTATTTATTTATTTATTTATCATGTATGTAAACTAAAAGTATTCTGATAGTCTTTTTAAAATTTTGTTAACTTTTCCATTTACTTATCTGTATTGCGGTTGGGCCAGACGATAAAGGTTTTGGTTCACCTTACATACAACCTTTATTTTTCTGATATAGAAACACAATCGAATTTCAACCACAATTGATTTAAAAAATACGAATTCGGTGATTCATATTCAGCCTGCTAAGAAAACAGATGGATTTAAATAAAAACATTTTTTATTTAAATTTTCTTCTGCGTTTACTAAGTAAGACAGAGAAATAAATATGAAAAATTACGATAAAATAAAAAATCTTTTAAATCACTTTTAACAAACAGACGGCTTTACTCAAAAAATTCCTGAAGAAGAGCACCGAAGGTGTTCGAAATATCGAATAAAAATAATACATAAAAATGTCAAACAATAATTAATAAAACAAAAAGAAAGGTATTTAGAAAACAAAATCAAATACAGTCGGAAACTGGAAAACTCTACTCGTGTGGGTCCCGCCTAATGTATTGGCAATTCACATACGTAAATATAGTCATACATACAAACATAATTTTCATGATTAAATATATTTTTACTGGTTTTTTTTTCAAATATCTCTCAAAAACAAAAGGTATTATTAACCTAAATATCAGTTTTAATTTTTGTGCCTTGTTTTATTTAAAAAAAGCTCTCATCAAATCGAGCGTAAAAAATTCATTTTTATTCTGGAACTATTCAAATTGCATTAAATATGTTATCCCGTTTCATCGATTCACGAGTCACTGATCACTTTTGTTTGTTTTTAATTTAGAAACGTTGTTTGTTTTTCCATAAATGACATTAAGTAACATGCCGAATGACCAAATACGACCACATTTTCAACATTTATTTACAACGAATTTTAGGTTTATCCCATTTTGAGTTAAAGAACATAAGATGAAATCTTATGTGAATCAATATCCCTGGGAATGATAATAAGTTCAGTGTTCGAATTATATTGATACAAAATTCGAAATAAACTGTCAGCTGAATAAACAAATTTATGCTCAGGTAGATTTAAAAAAATCCCATTAAAACCTTTTATACCATCAAAGATATACCATCTTAAGAATATAATGGGTAATATTGAATATTGGCTTAAGTTCATTTGTATGGTGAATGCAGTGTTGCCACCTCAGGTGTAATTACACATATCATGTGTAATTTTTAGTTTCATGTGTAGCCCATGTGTAATTGGCTGCATGTGTAACTCATGTGTAATTTAAAATTTGTATTGTGATGACAACTGTGATGACGACAAACAAGGATTGGCTGTGATATTTAAATTTATTTATGAACATGTTTTGTATTTTTTTGCTTTACATATATTAATAGCCTATTTCTGATTTAAGAAAGAACGCCATCATTGATTTCGATTTCTTTACTTTATTTCTCATCGAACAGTGACTCGATAGACAACTCGAATGAAAACGTAAATGTTTTCATATAAAATCCGATGTGGTTGTGCTTTCGCAACAAAATTTTTATATTTAATATAAATAAAGATAATTTAAAAATTATCTGGAAATAGCTGTCCAACAATTTAAATTCGCTTGGGCCTCCCACTGGTACTATTTGTTAATGAAAAAAAAGATTAGTACTTTTGTTTGTATGCTATAGAAGAAACATATTGACACTATCTGTAAAGTAAGTTCGAGTATTGTGGTATAGAACTAGAAGCTGACAAAACCAGGATTGATGAATTCAAGATCTCAGAATTCAATAAATAATTTGATTTGCTTTTTGGAAGCTATGCAAAGAGGTGGTAATAAAAAAATTTAATAGTCGTGTGATTTACTTTTTTTGGGTTCACTGAAAAATGTCAGACATGCCAAAGAAAAGTGAAATAAGGTAATGAGAAACAGAAAAAAGGAAAAAAACGATATGTTTAGATAAAACAGGTATTTCATTGGCCTGAACAGCATTAAAAATTCTTATGAAGTACTCTAAACTGTTAAGCTTAATTGTATTCCCAGTTACATAAACAAATTTGAGACATTTTTTTAACTACCCGAACATCACTTGTTACGGTCATATATCCATTCAAAATCACCATCGGCCACTCACGCTAATGTACAACATTAACAGAAAAATGTATAACCCACCAATTTTTTCAATTGCTGGTTTATGGGTTTTTGCCCTTTCACTCAAATATTTATAAAACATGGGCTCCAAAGACTCTTTCACTTTCCTGAACGTAATCGAATTAAGCTTCAAACCAAATAAAAATAGGTATTCCACATTATTCGAACTTACTCTAGACGTGGGCAGATTTAAAGTCACAGACTAAAAAAATAGGGAAAACCAAAAGAGTCTTAGAGAGACGGGCTTATACAAGACGCTGTTTCTATCGCCAACTGAAGCACCCGTGGGTAAAGTGTTTGGTGTAAATCCACTAATCAATTGATGATTATTTTGTTGCAATGGTGGAGTCACCAACTAGGTGCATTAAAGCTGTTGCAGTGCTTACACAAAATAGTAACCCGGAAACTTCCCAGCACAAAAAATTTATGTAACAATGAATACTTGTGGCCACAAAATGGCCAGCAAATATATAAAAATTATCAAAAAATGTTACTGCGACAAAACATAACCAAAATTTTTTTAGTGATAATGAGCAAAAGGCGAAATCCGCCGACAGCTAAGAGTAGCAAATAAACTTGCGGAGACAGAAAAAGCTAATTCTTTAAAAATAATGGCTGATGCTGGTGAGGTGCAAACTGAATCAGCAAAGAGGATGGCTAACGCCGCTGAAACAACAGCAGTAGGTTTAATGAATTAGTTAAATCCACAATAAGGAAGAAAATATTTGAGAAAATTTTATAAATATTTTTTTATTATTTTATTGGCATACGTATGTACGTAAGCTAATGCGAATGAAAGTGAGTGCCAATTAGAACTCCAAATTGGTCCGAATTCGACCGAGTGGCTTTCATTCGCTTAAGTTTACTTTCTTAAAATAGAAATAGGCTATAAGTTTTTGTTTGTGATTGTCCTTTTTACACAAAACAAAACTGTGATATTTTTAAAGAGAATGATGTCTAATCGGTCTAAAGAAGATTATATATCTACAAAAACAAAAAAATTTCCTGAAGAACTTGGAAAGTACCAACGAATCGTCGGAATAATATATAAAAATAATGTTTTATTAAAAGCCCAAATTTTGAAAATATATTCATCATAAAATAATGTTGGAATTACATCAAAAAGGTCAAATATTTAATCTAAACAAATCAAAGCACAAAAAAAAAGAAATCATGTGTAATTCCTACTTTCATGTGTAATTTTGGCATGATGCATGTGTAATTTAATATTTCGTTGGTGGCAACACTGGCAACAACAATGCCTTTTCAAAGAGGAATTTTACACATCGTTTAAAGGTCGGTAGAAAGCATGCTTTCACGCAAATTATGTAACACAATTTTGTTTGTTCTCTCAATTACTCAGATAATCGTAGCCTCTTAAGATTGCTCTACTTATTGTGGTGTTGGGTGATTGTTTCGGCGTAGAATTTTAAATTCGAATGAAGTCTAAAAAATGTTTTATTGGTGGTGAAATAAGTTTAATTTAAGAGATAGTTTTAATGATTGCACGGTTAAAAGCGTAGAAAGGCCGTTTTTCGGAGTGCAGCTCCCCAATGCTTGCTTTTCTAAAAAGATACATATATGTGTAAAAGAAATAAATAATTATTCTATTGCCTTGAATAATTTATATGCTTCTTTTTTAAATACAGTAGTTTTGATATAGCTGCCTTTTGGTTAAGAGCACTTTTGACTTAACTAAAAAAAAATTAGTAATTTCTGTCACTATTCTTTTAAATCCCATACAAGTTCCTTTTTTAAGTGACCTTTTTGTACCTACACATTTGCCAAAACTTTTGTCATTTTAAAATTATTTTCATATATAATTTCTGTAATTATTCTTCCTAAACCTTATTCAAGTGTATTTTTTATACCTTCATATTTATCAAATTTTTTGGCAGTTTTAAAAGGCATTTTTGACTTATCTGCAGAAAAAATGCTGCAATGTTGATTGTGCTGCTACATAAGTCAAAATTACTATACTCGAGAAAATGACTAAAATCTTTTGAATACACAGACTTCATGACTTCAGATTTTTTTATTTAAATTTTTCTGTCCCGGATGCTTTAATCAAATAAAATGTCTGCAGAATTCGGAAATTTTAATTTAAAAAATCGAGGTCCCCCTACGGATTCGGTTCTTTTCGGACTTGCAATAAATTTTAAATAAAATCGTTCACATATTAGTTTTAGATTTTTACTTTTGTATGTATAAGTATTAAACAAATATTATTTCAAGATTAAGACTAAATTTGTTACAAAACTAAATAAAAAATTAATATTGAAATGAAAATTTTTGGCTTAAGTTCAAATCTGAGTTTACCCATATCTTCTTAATTTTTAAGAAATTATATTTAGATAAATTCATTATATATTATTAAGAGAGTATTATTTTATTTGAAACAATTTATTCATCAGCAGAACGGATCAGTACTGATTTCGAGGTCGCTACACCATCTCATCAGCGTTCTTTGTTCGATTTTACCACTTTTGACGGTGGATACTAGTAACTAGGAATAACCGTATTATTTAACGAATTAGAATACGATAAGTGCAACTTATTCATCTCTTACAAGTTAAATCAATTTCGGTTGGTACGAAATTCCATCTCTGATTCCATCTCCATCTCAATAATCAATTGCAATTCGTTTTTAACAAAATAGTTAGTGTTTTACTGAATAAGTAAAATAATAATTTTGGGAAAAAGGGCGAATAAAAAATTTCAAATAAAATTTTAGCAATTCCCGTAAAAAGCAGTAATTATTAACTTGACAGCACCCGGTCACAAAATTTTGTTGACATCGCTCTATACAAATGTATAGCAGTTGTTGTTTTTATATTTTCTACAAACCTCTTACAACTACAATTAGAGTTGAAAAAAGGTAAGGTAAGGTATATTTTATTTAGCCTTTATAAAAAAAATACAATTAAAATGAATAACAAACATAAGAAAGCTTAGAACTAAATAGTAATATCCTAATTAACATAAAAACGAAACAGTAACAGAAACAGTAATTTGCTATATATAGTAATTATTATAAAATATTAATAGAGAATTACGTCCTTGCTCCCGCGGCTTAACATGGTTTGTGAGAGAATCTCTTATCTAAGAATAAGCTTTAAACTAATTTAAATATTAACTTAAGCCTAATTAAAAAATAAATAAATGAAACAAAAACAAAACAGGAAAGGAATAAAAACATAGATGTATAAAAAACAAGAAAAAATAAATAAAATATGTACGGACAAGCCGGACTAACCTCTATGTGTGCCTTCTACACTTTGTGTGAAAAATTCATGTCTCAAAGAAGTTGACAAATCGAAATATGGTGCAATTTCATTCAAATAGCCAATGGGAGATAAATAATTTATATTTGACCAACTAAAAAGTTTTTGATTTTCGTATATATCTGATATAAGTATGTTTTCATGAAAACAAGATCTTGAAATAAATCTCCTGAGGATATCACAAACGTAAAGACCTACAGGTGTTACTTTAGACTCTTTGTATACAAAACAATTTGAATACCGTTTGCAAAACGATTCAAAATGTTTTCCAATAGAGTTTCGCACAATTTTTCTCTCAAAAATTTCTATTTCCTTTATAACAGTTGGAGATACATTAACCATATAGGAAATCCATATAAAATAATCGGTCTTAAACTCGTTTTTTAAAGCAAAAGTTTAGTGTTTACAGGTAGATGTTTATTAAGAAGTATTTTGGAAAAAGAACCTAATATCCTATAGGCTTTTGACAACACCAAGCGAGCATGTTTGTTAAATTTCAAGAGTTTATTAAAAGTTATTCCAAGGTATTTCATATCATTCTTAAAAGGAATTACAATATTATTTATGCACAACCTCAACTGTTTACTCTCTGGAACAACGAACCCTCTACATTTACCTGAGGCATTTCGTAAACAGATTGCCTCACACTTTGAGATGTTTAACATAACACCCCAATCAACATAAAATTGGTTAATAATTTCCAAGTGCTCAGAAACTTGTTCTAAGGCCAGACGAGGAGATTCATTATGAGAGTAAATAAGAGAGTCGTCAGCATATAATAAGCCAACAGAATTTAAGCCAATATGAGGAAAGCCATTCATGAAAATGTTATAAAGATGTGGAGCCAAAATCGAAAGTTGAGGGACACCACAGAGAACGTTACCATAATCAGAAAACAACTTATTAAACTTAACGGAGAATTTTTTTTAGTAAAATAACTATTAAGTATTTTGACAATGGAAGAGTCAAATCCAATTAGGATCATTTTATAAATAATTCCCTTATGATAAGCACGGTCGAAAGCTTTTTCAACATCAAGTGAAACAGCTACTGTGCACTGTTTAATTCGTCATCTTGGAATTTAAGTAATGCATCTGAGATAGAATGACACTTCTTAAATTCAAATTGCATGTCCGGAATATAATGTTCAAATATACAATTATCCCATTTTGACACGTAAAATTCTTTCAAATAGCTTCCCTACATTTGAAAGCAATGAAATCGGCCGCAGGTTATTAATATCAGTATTATTAGGCTTCTTCTTTATAGGTATTATTTTCGATATCTTCCAATCAATGGGAAAATAAGAATTGTTAATACAATGATTAAAAATTATTGTAAGATACTCAAACGCTTTGTAATATCAGTTATATTATTAGCGGATATAAGAGTAATTAAAAATAAATTTGTATCCAAATTGTTTTTCTTAGAAAAATTAGTAGAAAATTTGGAAACTGTATCAATAGTATTGGAAACCAAAGAATCAATTTCACTTTTGATTTCCGATAAATCAGTTCTGTAGTAAAGCCCACGCAATATAACACTAGCACGTTTATGCTCCTTAGGAGTATATGAATACGAATCAATTTTTCTTTCTCTTAAAAGATCCATCATCTCAGAATAAGCTGCAGCATCTTTTAAATAGAGTTTACTCTTATGGTTGTTTTGCTAACAATCTTAAAAACTACTTTTTTTTCTTTGAGTTGTTCAACTAAAGACTTAATATTTACGTTAAATAAAAAGATAGGTGGACAAAATACATTCTCCTTTACAGGAGCTGCCTTACTTATTTTATTTCCAGAAGTATTGCGTTCTTCTTCAATATCTATTTCTCCAAGAATTGAAAATCTATTCTGTGAATTGAAAATAGGTGTAGTCTGGGACTTACTGTTAGAAGAAAATTTTGATAGATCCACTTTGACGTCATTTGGTCGTCTTCTTTTAATATTAATAACACTATTAATTTTCCTGGAATCATCCTTAAGGTGAGAGTTTACTGCATGCGTTTCCTCCATTGACTCATCATTACAAGAGAAATTTGAAAAACGATCTTCAGAACCATAACCAGCCACATCGCCAATTTTGTTTAAATTTTTGCTAATATTTTTCATAGCGCAGGACGAACAGGGAAAATTATATTGTTCCTTAAAGAGAGTTCATCACAAAAGCAATTGTCATTAAGTAATTCTTTCCAAGATGGATTTTCAGATTTATCTGGAGGTAATTTTTCCTCCAATACAGTATTAATATTATCCATGTTCAATACAAGAACAATAACAGCAGCAATTAACACAAATCAGAAAAAGTTTAAATTATATTTGAAAAAATCAAAAAATTGAAAAAATATTTAAAAATTATTTTATTATTAGAAAAACGTTCGCTCTATTTGAAAATAAAATCAAAACTCTCCAGAGTTGAAACAAGTAAGAGAGATATATTCGGCTGTGCCGAATCTTATATACCCTTCACCATAGTATGGAGTGACGAAAGAAGTCAGAATAAGGCAAATTCACGCCCACGAAATACGAAAAAAAAATAAAAAAAAATTTAAATGGAAAAAATTACATTAAAGCAAAAAAATTGCCACTCACCGCCTCACGGACGCACCCTCACGTGATGGAAATAAAAAATTAATCACGATCACGCATTGTTGGTTCTAATCTCTATTTCATAGTATAGGCTGATTTCATAAACACAGCTTGCAAAGCAAGACTGGAAGCATGAGTTTACAAGGCATTCTAGTGTTCCTTTGCAAACTGCGTTTATGAAGACAGCCATAAATTATGAATTTCGTAACAAATTTGTAACACTTTCTTGCCTGGGGTGCATTATAAAAATATTAACATCCCCTTATTAGCACTTATATAATTTTTCACACATCCAAGAAGTGTTTCAACGTCTTTATCAAAAAGCCAGTGGTCTTCGACTAAAGAAAGAAATGATTTGAAACGTAAGAAAAGATTTAATAATGAAGAAATTCCCCCAAAATTTATTTAAAAAATCGCCAACTATTACATAAATCTGTTAGTCTAATGATTAAAATGTTCCAATATTATCTTCATATTGAAAATAATTTAAGGCTACCAAAAATTCTTAAAAAAGCGAACTTTTTCAAATCAAAAGTAATAAAAATAACTAAAATGTATCAAAAATTAAAAAAAATAATAATAAATGGTTGTTCAGGATTTGAAACGGTACCCTACCCGGTGGCACGGTTTGGAATCGTACATGACGATCCATTACATATCTTTAATATAAATAATATAAAAAATAATTAGGGTTATTTATATACGAAAAGAAATATAAGCGATAAAAAATACTACAATATGCATGCATAATATTATACTAACCCTGAAGGAAATCTGGTGGCATGTGCACCCAAGTCACCACTTCTGTCTACTATTTTGGTGACTATTTGGCATCATTGTCACTATAAGAAAACTTTAAAAAGACTGAAATGAGTTAGTACTTTATTTTTAGTACCTATATTTTTCTAGTGACTGTTATGAATTAGCGCTTTTTAGTCTTTTATTTTTTTTAATTAAACTCCAAAAATTAATAAAATTTACATTTTATTATAAACATCTACTGCAGAAAAGTACCCAAATTGTAGACTAAAATAACTAAAACGTACCCGTAAATCTCTGGTGCCAATGTCTACATATGGTCCTAGAGAACCACCTAGTCAATAGAACCAATGTCAGTAGTGGATTTTCAATGACACGCACATGTTAAATGTCTATAGTAAATAGCATTGTCTGGGGTATTCTACTTCACTAGTACTGCTGACTGTGTCAATAGCAAGTCAGTACAATTTCACTATTGACATTTCCTGCAGGGAATAAACGTTCAAAAATAAGTTTAAAGAAACAAATAAAAATAAAACAGCAAATCTTTCTTTGCGTTTCGATTGTTTAAATATGCACATGTATGTATACAAACAATGTGTACATGTGCCCATGAACGCATTTCGGTATTGATGTATGTGTGACAAAAATAGGGAATTTACAACAACCACACCAATTTCCATCAAGAATTTGAAGTTTTAGTATATTATAATAAATAAGATATATTATGTACTTAAACGCGTACACTACTATGAAAAATAGAACTGCTCTGTGGTGTATAAAAAGCACTTGTGACTACCAACCAGTAGGTTGTTGGTATGAATCCTAACGCAACTTAAAAAAAATTTAATAGTAAAATTATTTCGAATAAAATTTTTTGCCCATATTTTAGTCGTTAATGGACCGACTTCAATTATTTTCAGTCTAAGCCTTCGTAGAACTCCATACAAGAGATCTGCTTCATAAAATTGACCGTAGGGCAGTTGGGGCCAGAAAAAAAGAACAGAATAGGAAATATAACAAAAAAAGTCTCTTGGCTATATCTCATTAATTATTGGACCGAGTTTTGTTATTTTCAAACCGAACAATTTTATGAAAAATTCCAAGAGAATGGTATAAAATTTATGTCTCTATGTTGTGTGAGGCCTTAATTCTACTTACACCAGAATATAGCAGACGGAAGGATCCATAATATATATACTTTATGGGGTCTTAAATGAATAATGAAGAAATTACATACGGAATGACAAACCTATATATCCCCTTTCCAAATTTTTTGGTGAAGGTATAAAAAAGTCAGCCTTGGTAGTAGTGGTAAAGTAAGAAAACAAAAACAATTGGTTGAGTACTGAGTTCTTGTTACAACTTTGATATTGTTTAAATTTTTTTATTTGTTTTAATGTAGGTTTAATATAATATCTGCAGTTGCTCTAAGAAACATTTGGGTAAAGCTCC
Organism: Gymnocheta viridis; assembly: GCA_956483585.1. Lineage (NCBI taxonomy): Eukaryota > Metazoa > Arthropoda > Insecta > Diptera > Tachinidae > Gymnocheta > Gymnocheta viridis. The sequence goes on along the minus strand of OY101442.1, from coordinate 65,080,013 downwards.
CTGATGATCTGCATTAGCAACAGTGAAATGCGCATAGGCGCAAGCTATACCCCTCAATAATCAATTGCAATTTGTTTTTAACAAAATTGTTATTGTTTTACTGAATGAGTAAAATATTAATTTTGGGAAAAAGGGCGAATAAAAAAATTCTAAATACTTGAATAAACCTATTTTACGATTTCAAATATACTATTCATATTACAATCAAGGTTTTGGTTCCGAAGATATAGCCCTTCAAAGTTGACTGATTTTCAGTGTTCAAAAAACAGATAATTTTTTGGAAACTTGGTCCATTTCAGATTCAGTATCTGAAAAACTAGGTAACACATCGGCATTCTTGTTTATTCTCTTGATAGATCTACTTATTAAGAAAAGAATAAAAAGAATTGTACTCTTTGCGTTGTGTTTGTGCAGGTAAATCGATTTGTACTAATTATCAATTTTTCAATATTTCTCAACTTTGATGAAAAAATATATAAATTTCTATATTTGCAATATTTTCAAAATAAGTTCTTTGATGATTCCTTTACCTAATGCAAAAATTTCCAGCTGCACGCGCTTGCACCATTTTCTGCTACAAGTAAAATTTTGAAAAAAGACGTGGTTCCAAAAATGTTTTGCATGCATTTTTCAAGTGCAGATACAGGGTGTACAAATAAAAGTACGCAACTAATATAGAAATTGCGTTGGCGTACAAATAGTCAAACATCCAATACAGGTAAGCACAAATCTCATGAGGCTGCAGGTAATAGGTAGCTTAGACTATATATTTGAAAACAATCCCGATTTAAATTAATCTACGACTGAAAGTCGACCAGACAAGTAATTTTAAGAGACTTCAAACATTACGTTGAACAACTTTAAATTATTTGACCTGTTTAATAGTTCATCCGGCAATATAGAGAGGAGCAAATATATAAAAAATTGACTTTTCGTGAGGCATTCGAGTTTAAAATCAAAATGGATACAAATCGTACGACTGAGACATTAAACTCCAAAGACCAGGACTGGCTTAATAATACCATCCTAGATACACTGACAAAAGATAAACCCAGGACATAAACCGGACTTTATTTATGGACTTCGAACCTTCTGAAGAGAAATGTGAGATACTACGCCCACTACCTGTATTATTCTACCATGGTATATACGCATGTGCAAAGCAGCAACACTTTTTTTCAAACGTTTATTTAAACAAAAATCGTATACTTAACTATAAACAAAGAAACAGTGGCAATATAACTTATTTATATACACAGTCCCAAAAACGGGCCCTCTAGTATATTTTATATATAGAATTAACATATTTTTTTGATAGATTGTAGTATCATTAATATATATGTATATTTATATAATAAATTGTAAAGCAAAAAGTTGAAAATAACATTACTTTTATATTGGAAAAAGATTAAAGATATGGTCAAAAAATAAAAAGGCGAATGGCCATTATTTAGAAAGCCACCAATAATTTTTAGCATTTATGTTTGGTTTCATATTTTAATCTCCTGCATAAACGGTAGTATCAAACCTGCGATTGTCAATCGTAAGTTGATTGTATATAGCTTTAATATTAGCTCGTCTATATACATGGTAAAAGATAGGAATGCCAGTATCGTTTTGCAAAAAGCCATTGCTATCGAGGTATAAGAAGGCCTCAGGGGGTACATATCCGTTTTGTAACGTTTTATAAACATATTCATCATTAGCATAATAGTATTATCAGAGGCGGATTTTGGCCTGATTCCTCCCTAGGCACTCTTTAATATGCTGCCCTTTTAGATTATATATAAGTGATTATAAAAAACCGATTTTTTAAATACTTCGTGTGTATTCATTCGTATTAATTTAGATACTGTTTAAAGCTATAACTACTTTACGTAAGTTATATAAGTTATCTTACCTTTTTTTAACAAGATTATAGATAATGGACCGATATTTTTAATTTGAACACGTTTTCGGAAATAAAATATTTTTTTAGTTTGCTTATAATTACTCCAATCTTTTGGCCAATTCAAAGCAGATTCATATCAGTCTTATTTTTCATAAATATTTCAATTCTTTTATGCATGCATACAAATTTTTTTATAATTTTCAAGCAATAAATTGAAAAAATTTTACAAATGAATGGGGTGGCGTGTGTTAAAAAAATGTATTCCGAATTCTATAATTTTCTTTCAAAATTTGAGGTTTTAAATAAAATAAATTCAAATACATATGGATGCAGTTCAAATAGAAAAACAAAACTTTTGTGAGAAATAAAAGTTACTTTAAATATAAGTTTTCTATATGAATACTATTTTTAAAAAATAAATAATCAAGTTTTTTAATCGGGGTCTATTCTATTTTGGTCTTTCGGGATTTTGATCGGGCAAAAACATCAATTATATCTTCATAGATCATTTCTTGCATAAATTGAGCTTCTATACACAATAGATAGTTTTTTACCCTTTTCAGGGTGGTAAAAGATCCTTCTGCTGAAGAGTTTGTAGCAGGGATACTTAACAAAATATTATTTAAAACATTTTGAGCACTGCTGAGGATTTGCCATTTTCCCGCCAAATGTAGCGATTTTGAAAGCAGTGGAAAAAATTATTTTAGCTTTATGTGTATACAGTGATGCGTAGGGAATTTTCCCTTTTTGTAGGGAAATCGATGGAAACTTTTAAGCGAAGGGAAAAGAGGACAGATTTTTCAATTTGAGGAAAATGTAGGGATTTTTAATATTTTGTTTTTTTCCTTTTTATTACGGTGTAATTGCGTAAAACACCACACAAAAGTGTAATTATTAAATATTAAATATATTTCATACAGACAGAAAACATCTTTCGGTAAATAATAACTAGAGACAACGAAAGGCAAAGAAATGTCTGATTTTCCTAGGAATAGATCTTGTTTGGAAAAAGAAAAACAAATTTGATTTTTATGTTTAATATATAAATTAAGACTTTTTAAAATTTTTATATTTATCTATTTTAATTATTCAAACGCGTTCTTCGACACAAAAAAAACTTTTGGTTCATTCAATCTTTCCGGGGTCCCACATTTTTTTAACGTGGTCAAAATTTGATTAAGCATTCAGAATTAAAATTTGATTAACCTTGTGAGAACTGCGCATCCTTATTTTAAAATGAAATTTTTGTACCTGCCGATATAAAAGTGTCCAAATTTTAAAAATGCAAATAAAATGTTCAACGAATTTTTAAAGTAGGGAAAAATCTACGGAATCTTTTTTTGTGTGTAGGGAAAAAGGGGAAATTTTTTCGAGACATGTAGGGATTTTGTTAAATTTCTGCCGGCATCACTGTGTATATATGTATCATCAAAATAAAAAGTTAGGGAGGTACACAGACTTTTTGAGAATATGATTTTATTTTTTTTTTAAATCTTGGTCAGAATCGATAACCATTTAAGTCGACTTACTAATTAAAAAGTAGATTCAACAATTGAATTACTTAACATACACAATTTAATAGAAATTTCGTATTCGTTTAAAGCAATACTTGGCAAAATTAATTTTCGAATTTGAATTGCCCTTACATTATTTTTAATTTTTCTTTACATTTTGGCGCCCTTCAAATTATGCCGCCCTAGGCCCAGGCCTCACGGGCCTAGGCGTAAATCCAGCACTGAGTATTATTATAATTAAATTATTTTCGTAGCACTAGAGGCTTTTCGTAATATGATTTCTTATTACATGGATATTAAAATTATCAATTCTGCTAACTTTGATTTCGTTGTATAACTTTTTGTTTGATATTTATTTCAAATAGTCACTATTGGAAGCTCTATAAAGAGATGTACAAACTCTCAAGCATTTCCTTTCAAGAAAATATTAAACCATATTTGGCAACCATGTGAAAGAATAGGTCGTATTAAAGATTGATACATAATTACTTTAATCCTTCATTTTATGTATTTTGAATAAAACAGTTTTTTAAACATGAAAAACGCTTTTCAAGCTTTTACAAGTTCAGCATTAATGTGATCATTCAAATATAAAAATCTATCTAAGTGGATACCTAAGTATTTAACAACACTTTCGTATGCTTTGCTGGTAAACATTGACGACAGCGATCATCAATATAGATTTTTTCTTTGTTTAACATATGAAACGTTTAAAAAAGTGTGTTCTTTCTTTGTATGTATAGGTTTTTATAACAAAAAATATTGAATAAAAATTACTTTTTCTTTATATGTATTGGTGTTTGCTCTACTATAAACAACTGGGCACCCTGCTTCATATATATCTTTTTTTACGATTGTGACCAATATTTCACAAAAAAAAAATTTTTAATAAATATAATAATTTTTTTAATCTTTTCTGGAATAATTTTAAGAAGAAACATAAAAAAAAATTTTAAAATAATTTATCTTACTTCCCATTAAATTAATTTTTCCACAAATTTAAATTTTGCTAATCCTAATAAGTAACCACCTGAAAAGCGTAGAACCCTCAAAATTTCATTTTATAGTTTGATCAATTAAATTTAAAATTTTGATTATATCCTTTGGTTCAAAAACGGAAAAACTGAAATGGCGCCATTGTGCAGCCTAACGATTTTAGTAATGATGAGATCAAGGGAAAAACATTTACGAAGAAAAGCTTTACAGCCCACATATATATATTCCCAGGTTGAAGAAGATCAAATTGCAATACCTGTTACCAGACTTACCTGTTACATGACTTACCTTATTTTTAGTCGATCAAATTTATGGTTGGAGGGGTTAAGAATAAAAATGTCATCCCTATGAGCGACTAAACGTGTTTTCAGTAAAGCTAAGACTAAATATGTTTCTTTTTTTAAATAATTAATATTTACTGTGGCCGAACAATTTTAAATCTTGTTATAACAACTTACAATCGTTTCAACTATCCCTCGTGCCGATTGGAAATTAAATACCTGTGATTTTTCGTAAATAAAATTACATTTTACTTTGTCTTGCACTTCAAAAAGAAAAGTAAGAAAATGGCGCCTGCACATAAAGCAAGGTTTGTGGCAAAAGTGTGGGAAATACGGATCAGGCAGTAGAATGCGATACATGCAACACATGGTCGCATATCACCTGCGTTAACATTCCAGCTGGACTGTATGAACAATTGGGTTCTTACGAGTGCATTAGTTTTAAATGTAATGTCGGCTGCGTTAAAAAGGTGTCAAAGAACGATAATTTCACCTTGAAGCAATGTTTAACTGACCTTGAGAATAAGATAGTGAAGCAATTCAGTACACTAACTGCAGAAATGAAACAAGAACAACAAGCTGTTAAAAACGTTATTGAAACATCAATTTCTGAGGTTAGGTCTGGATTATCATCTTCTCTGGATAATATAAAGTGTGGCCTTCAACAATGTTTGGACCGTGTTCAGAAGGCTGAAACTACAACTATGCGCTTGGAAGTTGCTAACAACAAGCTACATCGTATTATTAACCGTGCTGATATCGTGATAACTAATTTAAATTACACAAATCTTTTGAAATAACTCATTGTAGTTTCTTATCCTTTATACCTTACATTTGCTTTTTCTTTAAAGAAATATAATTTTTAATAATTAACAAATAATGAATTATATTGAAAGTATACCCGCCCATTCCTTATTCTTTTCTACAATCATCATGTATTATAAATATTATTTAGTCTTACCCACTGTACCATAATAATGATAAGTATTGTTACGTATTTTATTTCTAGTTTTAGTTATTGCACTAATATCACGTCCTTGCGTTTTCTGCACACAGTATGCTTAACTTCTCGTGAGTACTAGGGTTATTCTATGACCTGTTATTGGTGAGTCGGGTAGTGGTAATATATTTCTAAACAGCTCGAATAACTTTAGTGTTGCTCATATTGGGGTTGGTTCGCTTACACAATTCTATTCCAACGAACTATGATGTCAATCACCAATCAACCTCGCTTATTGACTATTTTTTGGTAAATAAAGGCATGAATATCGCCACTTCTGCATAATTTCAGTTACCCTTCATCTCAAAACACTCGTTAATCTATGCTGCATTCAACATCATGCCTTTTACTACTTCACATACTTCCTCCTATAGGGATTATAAAAATGCTGATATGATGACCATTGAAAGGCATATTCGTGCTACAGATTTCTCACAGCTTTACTCAACCAGCGGTACGAATGAGCAACTGTCTTTTCTTTATTCGCAGATCTGTTGATCTTTGTTCCAATAAAAATGTCATTGAGTAATACGTATAATAAACCTTTACGATTCATACCTGAAATTAACTATCTTAGATCGTTGTCGGTTATTGCCTTACGGAATTATTTTAATGATAGATGTGACAGTAATTGGCACACATATCACAGAATACGAAATCGGACAAAACATAAGATAAGAAAACTTAAGAGAAGTAATAATATTCGTTTTTTTGCAAACAAGTAATTCCAGACAGATGTGGAATAGATTACGTAATTATGAGCCTATAGCTAACTCGGAATTGCAGGCCACTTCATTAGTAATCAGCTTAATGTTGATGACTTACCAAATTTTAATAATTTTGTTAACAATATTAACAATTTCTCTTTTTCGAATGTTACAGAAACTGATCTGATACTTGCCTTATTCAAAATTAAATCGACTTCTGTTGGGGCTGATAACATATCTATAATGCTACTTAAGATGGGTTTTCCGTACGTTAGTAGGCACATATTGTTTTATGTCAATGTTACATATATTACTAAAAAAAATAATAATTTTTTCTATTGATAATATGCGTCCTATTAGCATACTGCCTGTAATGTCTAAAGTGGTGGAAAATATATTGAAAGAACAAATAGTCAGATGGATAGGTGATGGTTACAGTACTAGCTTTCTCTAACTGAATTGACTGATTCAATTAGAAATAATTCTAACAATGGGCTGAATAGCGTTTTAGTGTCGATAGATCTGTCAAAGGCAATTGATAAGGTGAATCATTCTCTTTTGGTTAGCAAATTAAATACCAAATTTAATTTCTCATCTTCGTCTTGCAGATTGATCAGCTCTTACTTAACTGGGCGTAAGCTATTTGTGTATGTCAATGGCATTACCTCGGACACTCAGCTTGTTAGGTCAGTGGTCTCACAGGGTTCCGTGATTGGTCCCATTTTGTTCACACTTTATCTCAATGATTTATTTAACTACTTAAGTTTAGGTAACTGTAAATCATTTGCATTTGCTGACGACATACAATTATTGTGGACATACGATACGGGCGTACCTGGCCTATGCTCTGAGAATATTAATCGTGATTTGACTGTTCTGACTAATTGGATGAACTTAAACTACCTCCATGTTAACCCTAGTAAGACCCTGGCTATGATATTTAGAACTAGTAGGACTGATTTATCGCAATCTAACATAAGCTTGAGTATTTGTAATTCCCCAGCAGAAATTGTAAGCCAAATGAGGTGTCTTGGGCTGATAATTGACGATAAATTGTCATTTGAACCACACATTGACAACATCTGTACTAAAATTTGCATGACCTTTCGAAGGTTATATCACTTGATTTATCACTACCTTTATATGTTAGAAAATCTTTAGCTCACGCTCTATTAATGTCACAAGTTAACTACTGTATTGAGGTATACTCCAGCTGCAATGTCGGTAACAAAATGAAAACTAAATACATTGTGCATAAATTTATAAGATTCGTTCATGGTCCTAGGCTAAGAGATCATGTTTCACACCATTCAAAAAACTTTCTTCTAATTAAGTTCGATGACTACCTCAAATTTCGTTTATTTATTTACCTTTATCGAATTATAAAACTACAAAAGTCAGAACGTATTATATGTATGATCACTTTTACACGAACTATTAGAAACCCAAAAGTTGTTATTACACAATGCTATCTATGGTAGATCTTTTCAAGTACAGGCTGTTAGGTTTTGGAATTCGTTACCCCGAAATCTACGTTCTTTCTCTATGTCATCAGTAACTTTCAAACGCAAAATGATTGATTGCTTCAATAGCTTGAACCTGACTCAACAATAATTAAGTTGCCTTGCTGTTATTGTAATTACTAATTATTGTTAGTTTAAGCGGGGTGTGTATGCAAGGGCAGGTATATTGATATGTACATATGTATTAGGTTTACACTCCATAGATAATTATTAGTAATACGGATGAAATTGGCCAATAGGCTATATGTATTATAATTGAATAAATATAAATTAATAAATGTTTCACTTTATACTGGGATCAAAAAGCTATACATGACACATGTCAAAATAATATGCTTATTCAGCAACACAAGCAATAAACGATTGGTGTTGCAATACTTTTGTCAAAGGGAACATTGCTATTGTTAAATGAGATAATTAATCCTGTTAATTACAAATTATTAAATATATATTATATAAAAATTTGCATAAAGTACCCTTCTTTTTTTGTCTCATTCGTAATTTTAAACCTGAAGGTATTTGAAAGTAAATGTCATTAACATCCCATGAGAACAACAGTGAAAGTTTAATGTAGGAAAAGTGAGAATCATGTCAATAAGACATGACGCTTCTAAACGCAAAAAATAATTTTTGCTTAATTTACACAAAAGCAAATAGAATTTGTGTAGAAAATACACAAAAAAAATTAACTGTTATTCTGTTTGTAATCTTTCTACACAACGAGAATATTGTACTGAAGAAACTCAACATAAAGATCAAAACATTTAATTGTGTTTTGTTTCTTTCGTGTACAAACACAATCTTCGTTGTGTTCGGGGGCTTATTGTGTAATGCGATTCGAAATACCAAGGCAGATCAACAAGGTAGAAGCGATTCTACAACAATATAAAATTTGTTGTAAAAATACCTGAGAAACTGTCAAAACTTGTACACAATCGGGTGGCACTGTTAGCACAGCTGAACCTCTGACAAATGTCAAACATCATGCAAAGCTGTGGTGGTCGGCAGCTTGGCATCAGCCATGTTGTTATGAGTATATTATCAACACAAATTTAATTTTACACAATTGACATATAGTCAGCTGTGTTATCGCTACTTACTACCTTGTCGAATAGCTTGCTGCAAAGTCAGCGTTCTAACTTTAAAATTTCAAAACGCACCAAAATGGAGCAAAAACGCGCCATTTAAAAAAACGCACCAAGTTTACAATTTCTCTTTTATTTAACATGTTTATAGAATTAGTTTTGCATAAAAATTATAATATTTTTGTACCAAGAATATAACAATGCACCAGTCTTCTACAGTTAAGAGTTAAAACAAATAGATAATAATTTTTGATTTCTTAAATTCTATACTATAATAATAGTTCACTATTTATCCTTTTATTAAAATATATTTAAAAATTTTATTTTCATCAGAAGTTTGATATTTTCATATGAAAAATGTTAGTAGTTTTTTGGCTTCTTCATCTAAATCCCGATGTTCCACTTTCCATTGATTTCGAATACTGGAGATAAACGGATCTGACGTTGCCAATAATATATTAAATAGATTTTCATTTGTTGAATTTCGTGAAATTTTTCTAGTATTGTGCTCTCTATAAAATCTGTAATCCTTGTTCCTTTTTTCCTGAGCCTCCTCTGATAGATCTCCAAGTGGCACCAAATGATATTTAATGACATCTTCTCCATGATAAAGGATTTTGTGAACTGTTGCAGACATATTTCTCCATGGGTAGTTGGTTGTATATATTTTTGCAGTTTCCTTAGCATAATCTCCAAATTTTCTAGAGTCAATTTCTTCATTGCACGCAAGTACTTCTAGGATTATTTTAAATCTGAAAATGAGGTTTAAATCCACTCCTGTTATTTCAGATGCTGTTTCTGGATCTGAAAAGAATCTTCTTGCGGTATTGCCATCATTTGTATTGCCTGACCCTTGTTTTGGCTGATCTATAATCAATCAAAATTTGCGATATTCATCTTGAGCATGTTTCTTTTTTGAACTTCTTAACTCTTTGTTGGTTTCGTTGTTTCTTATTGATCCTGAAGACCCGAAATCCAAATCATAACTGATTTTTAGTATGTGTTCCATAAGTCGTATTCTTCCATGTAGTGGTGATAATCCAAATTCATATGCATCGGTATTATCTAATGATTTTGTCGGGATTTGGGTTAATTGGGTTGATGTTGCTTGGCATATAATGCAGCTGGATGCAGCCTTCGTGTTAGTCAAAGCCTGACCTACTTTTCCATCTATCATTGTTAGCACTAATTGGTAGCTTACTTCAATTTGCTGGCCATCTAACTGTAATTGTAATGGCTGTAGTGTTGCAATTTGGGCCTTAATATCACTAACTTCTTTGTTAATGGCATCATGAGTTTCTTTTTTGAATTCAAATTTGATTGGCCTGCAGTATTTCGTAGAAGATGGTGTCTCATTTTTCCAAATATCCATTGTTTGCGTTATACTAGTCGAAGGCTCTGAATCTTCCAAAATCTTTTACAATCGCAATGGTACAAATGATACCATGAACATATCCGAGTCCGAAATATTTTCACATACAACTTGTTTGTATTGTTTTTGTCCCGAAGTACCATCACATCCCCATTTACAAAAAAGAATTAACTTTGTGTTTCCATATTTCTTTAACTCATTTCCTGTTATTGATTGTAGCAAGCGTTCTGCTGTGTGATAAAGTAGAGATTGTAGTTGTACCTCTGCCGAAATTGGTGTGATTGTAATAGTGTCCTTTGATGGCAAACAGTCCATTTTAGCAGCGGTTATGTAATGATATGCTGGATACATATTTGAACCTTTGTCAATCGCACGCAGTCTGAGCTTAATATATTGCTGTTTTGTTAATTTCAAATCCAGAAATAATGCTAATGCCTCCTCATTTGTGTACTGTATTGCATCACTCGGAGTTGGTATACTTTTAAGAATCCGTTTTGTTCTCACTGGCCTAGCTTTAACAACTTTTTCAATGATATCCACTTTTGTTAATTGGTTCTGTGATCGTAATTGATGTAGGAAAGATTCTTTTATATTTGTACAACCAATTGCATCGTTGATATCTTTAAGTTTCCGCCTCTTAGATCTATCGCTGCAGTTGTCCAATGATTTGCGTGGTCTTCCAGCCTTATCTTGCTTTGCTGTTTCTGCAGCGACAGTAAGTTGGCCCTCTAACCAGTTTGCACTTTTTATATAAAAGTTTTGTTTACTGTAGCGAACTTCTTTGTAGCGTTTTTTAGTGCTTTGACGAAATTATATAATTGCTCTTGCATTTCGGTGCTACACGAATTTAAGTTTAATTTTATTTTAACGTAACTAAGAACATCTTCCTGGTTTTTGTTTCTAAAATAATCTTCCGCCAGTTCTTTATAACTGAAGCTCTCCATATTTTTGTGAATATTTTTATTTGCGTCTGTTATGTTTTACCCGTACACCTAGAGGATTAACTTATTACTGAGTGTATAAAATTGGGTAATTTTATACTAAAAATTATTAAATTAAATAATTTTTATTTTTTTTATATCTCAATCTTTTCCTTATTCATTTACTTAACACATATTTGAAATTAACGACGAATTATAACACAAATAAATGTAAATACTTGTAACGAATAACTTGGTATTGTGAATGAATTGTAGTCATAAACAAATTCGAAATTATGTTAACAACATTATAAACTATGTTATAAACTTAAAATGAAATTCATGTACTTATATTAACACACTTACCTTTGAACCACCAAGCTGAATTATACTTATATTAAACCTTAAAATAAAGTGTGTTTTATATCAGTGAAAGAAACGTATAAGCTGTTTAGTATACCTAAGTACATCAATATACAAAAGTATACCTGAAGGAAGGTAAGGTGAGCATAGTCATCAACACTTCCCTAAACCAAAACGCTTTCTCAGAGCAAGTGACTAATACTCCACTTTTATCTCCTTCTTCTTTTTTGCATCAATATTACTTGCTTGAGTTTCCTATAATTTCTCAGTTACATGAGAAATTATAAATTGCCAAATTGGTATTCCCTTAAATAGGTTAGCAACCCAACCAATACAGTACACTCACAATTGAGGAATAAATCGAACCCAATTATCAACTAAAATCTAACCTAACCCGTCAGTGGTATAGCAAATACCAAAACCCCAAAAACCAATTTGTTCACTGAGTAATCCCTTATCGAATCCGAAGTTTTATACATTTTTAGATACATGTTATTCACACATTGATCTTTAATTTCATAGCAGGTAGTGCTTAAATTGCACAAAACTGCACATGTTGTCCAGACCTTAATATCAGGTAAAACTGATTAGTATCTCGGTAATATTTGTTGTTGTTTTTTATCTTTAGTGGTTTAATGTCGCGATTATTGTTATAAAATTATTTATGACTTTGGTTGACCCTAACATTTGATAACAGGTAAATTTAGAAAGAGATCATATGTTTACTGTAGAACGTATTGTGGTAATTTTATGACTTATTTTTGCTGATCAAAAGAAAGCCATTAAACCCTTTCACAAGTATTATATTTAATTTTTTTAGTTTTACGTAGTCTAAAGTAAAAAAACATAAACTTTTAGGCAAAAAAGTGAAAATTATATACACCATTGTATACGAGTACTTTGGAGTAATTTCATTAAAATGAAAAAAGTGTTTTACACACGGCTCGTCACGGGTGCAAAAGTATATATAGCGGTAAAGAGGACACTTTCACCTTTCTCCGGTGGTATACATTTCTTGTTCCCTAGAAGTTCTATTCCACTAAAGTTTGAATTTGAGAAAAATATAGTAGTTTCATAAATATTCCGTAACGCCCTTAATATTAAACGCTAGAGCTCTGACCACTTACAAAAGCTAAAGACTATAATCCTACCAACATTATAAAAAAGACCGCAGGCCATTATCGATGATAGCTTGCGAGTAGTAACCATTTATTTTTTATAAAAAACAAAAGAAAAACACCTTTTTCTGAAATTAAAAAAAAACCGTTGAGTTTGACAGCATGCCACGCTCACAATTATCAATAGTTTAATCTAATTTTTTGGCTACCTTAATCTGGATATATTAGCTGCAAAAGGGCGTAAAAATTTTAAAAATCGGTGCCAAAAAAAAAAGACTTTTGGCCAATGAAAAACGATTTTCAGCCGCCGTGCGCCGGAGGAAATTTCATCGGAGTTTTGAGACGACGCACTGTTAAAAAGCCTTTTACAAGAGTTTCAAATGGAGTCTGTTTTCAAGTATCTCAAGGGTAAGTACTCCGCCTTATTTATATATAAAGAAAGAAAACGTGAATATTAAAAGAAATATGTGCAAATAAAAAATTGTTTACATCAACAGATTTATTTAACCACCTGCTATTTGACATTAAATTCATTTCTTTCAGACTCAAAAGTGACTTTTAAAAGTTTGCAGTACATGAAGAAAGAAGACATAAAAGAAGCAATTCCTCCTTTGGGACTTAGAATGGATTTTCGCGAAAAGTTGTTTGCGTGGAAAAAGAAAGAAGTAATAATAAAACAAGAAAAAAAGTGACACTACTAATAAGTTTGCTTTTAGTTTGGAATAGACGAAGATATGCTTTCAATGCCATCAAAGGTAGGTGAATGGCTGAAAAATTGTAAGGATACATTTTCTACACCAACTTCTTCAGTAAACTCGGCCGTCAAAAAAAAGTTTTTGATAAGGTAAGAGCCGTAGCTTCAAGGTTCAAAAAGATTACACATAAACCACATGTTCGTTTCATATTTTGATATATGTAGGGTTTGCTTTCGTTGTTGGCTGAGTCATTTAGTGGCAATGACATCATAGAATTTTATAACCTGCATAAAAATCTTACAAATGATAAGCGAGACGAGATTATCCGAATCATAGTTGAGGAAGTTTTAAAAAAGGATCTCACACTTCGTGCTCAAGATTTCGCAATTATATTGACAGAAGTTTTTCCGACTGAGACTGAAGTTAAGGTAATTCTAATAATAATAACTTCTAATAATTACTATTGTCAATAACACAATGTTTTAAAATAAAGGAATATTATTATATTCCACGAATGGGAAAAAAATCCCAGCCGAAAGTTGTTTTCAAAATTTTGCTAGTCCGCCCTTACATTTATATCCAATTAATAATGGAAAGACATATGTTAGACAAAAGTTAATATAAGTATGTACCATACATAATGTATGTACTTGTGAGTATTGCATTATCATTGCGTTTTCCCTTTTATTTTATATATTATTTGTATAATTATTTTTTTATTACCACATTGCCGGAATACCGAAACAAATAAGAGTTACAATAAGGCGACAAAAATTCGGTTACTAATTTATTATTACCAAATTGCCAGAATAAGGTTGTAAATGTATTATACACATATGTAGATATTTAAATAAATAAAAATTAAAAATAATAAAAAAATGTGTTTTATTTCGACATTCGAATTCGGATAAAAACCAATAAACCAATAAAGTCTATTTAGAGAAGAACACATTCTTAAAACCGATCTTAAAAGAAGAATTACGTTAAGATTACATTCTTAAAATTTAAGAATTGATTGATTTAATAAGAACACAATCTGAAATTCATACTTAAAATAAGAATTTTTTCAAGATTATATTCTTGATTTTTTAAGAATGTGATCTTAATTTAAGATTTTTATTAAGAACAAAATCTTGAATTTGATCTTAAAATGAGAATTTATTCAAGATTACAATCTTAAAGGCGATCTTAAAAAAATTAAGATTTTATTCTTGAATTAAGAATTTTCGCATTTAACTGACTATTAAGATTGAAATGATTTGATTTTGAGCGTAAAACCTTGATTTTAGCACGTTTTTCCCTTAGTGTATGTAATGAAAATGGTATGTTCTGGGAGCAACTTTTGATATTTTTTCCTAGTTAATATAAGAGTCAATATACATATGTGCATGTTTAATTTCACAGCTAATTGATGTTTTGCTAAATTTCCCATTACCTAATTTAGAAGCTAAAAACATTTTTTTAAATATCAACGAAATCTATCTTTGTATCTCCATATCTTCTAAATAAAAGCGGAAGTCCAGTTCAGCAGTTTGGTCGGTCTAGTTTTTAGCCGGAACTGAAAAAAAAATCTCATATTTTGATACGGATTTATGAAAACATATAGAAACTGAAGTAAGACTAGAACATTACAAATAGATATAGTTTGTTCGCACACTTGGGTAGCTGGCTTCCTTGAAATGATTTGTTAAAAATGTTTCACTAGATGTGCAGACTCAAAAAAGAAACGTATTCAAAAAAATGTCAAAACTTACAAATTTATTTTGTTAATAATATCGAGCCGCACTAGCTCACACGTATATACATATATACTTATATTTCTTCATTTTCATCTGCTTTTTTAGAAACGATAACTTTGTCAAGTAAAAAAAATAATTTAAAAATGTTTTCACACCATTATCAAAAAACTTTTTTCTTTTCATTTTATTTTGTTAATTTGTGGCTAATTTAAATAATATGTTTTAACTTTAAATGACTTAGAAGAAACAGTCAGTATGGAGTACCCAAGCTTAAAACGAACCAAAGAAGAAAATAAACATAAAAAAGATGAAAAGAACAAGACATCATCCGTGTTGTCGTTCACATTAATAACTAAAGAGGTTTTAGGTTATCGCGCTTTCAAGTCTTTCATGACGGCAAACGAGAATGAATTAGCGCTGGTGACGAGAAAATAGTGGATACTAAGCTGAGACAAAACATTTAAATAAAAATAAAAGTAGAACGGCACAAGAGTTTGAATATGATATTAAAGTGTTTTTATAACAATTTAATTCACTTTGTTCGATGAGCATTATCAGGCGATAGCAGATAAATAGTGGATAGCTTCACGCTCTTAATGGTGCACACATAATATTCCATCAATAACTAACAGCAATAGCCAACACAACACAACATCATCGAATTGTCTGTCGTCTCTGATATCATCATTTGTTGTCACCAAGTTGTTAAAATTTAAAAGTTTAATACTGAGCGACCGACCGATCGAATATAGTACCGACAGTGAGATGAAAAAAATGCGATGGCATGTATGCTATAAAGTAATAATATTTAAAATGCCTTTAGAATAACCACTATACCTCTAAGGTAGACCTCGTTTAACACGAAATATGTATGTAGTATATATATAGACAGAAGCCACAAAAAGAAACAACTTTTTGTTAATTGTTAATATTGAAACTATTCAATGGTATGTTTTTGTTTTTATGCACAAATACAAATAAATACCTATTTTCTAAAAATTAAAATCAAATAATATATGAAGTATATGGCTGAAATTGTTTTTTTTTTCCTTAATGGTGGAACGCAATACAGTGTAGCCTCGTTGAACGCAACCATCGATATGCGCAAGACCTCGTTTAACGCAACACCCAATATCTTAACATTGGCGACTTTGTAAACACAACTTTTCAAAAAACAAGTAAGGCTTTTTTTAGTTTGGTTTTTGATAAATAACTTCAAAACTAAAACGAGTGTATGCAAAATCTTATCCTTAAGTGCAATAGTCTTTTTGATTTACCGTTATTTAAACTGAAGAAGAAATTACATTAGAACAAAGCGAAAATGAAGACGAGGATGAAAATGTTGTGTTAGATCCAATACCTTCAAAAACAGGATGTCGGAATGCAATAAAAAGAATCAACGTTTGCCTACAATGGGCAGAGGAGAATAGCTGTTGTTTGGAGGATATAATGGTATTGCAAAAGATTCGTGAAATTTCAGTTCAAAAAAATATGACAAGCACAAAAACTCAGTCGAAAATTTCAGACTTTTTCCCTTAAAAACATGAATCTTTAACTCGATAACAACCATCAGTACAAATTAACATACATTTTAATGTGTATTTTATTAAATTTTTAATAGATGTATATTTTGTTTTTCGGTTTTTATTCTTTATATCAATCAAACAAATACGATTGTTAAAAGCTAACCTTAGTTTTTTTTATAAAACTCTTGATTGGTTTAAAATAAGCTTTTAAATAGAAAAATATGAAAAATATTGTGTTCACCAAGGTTACACTGTACTTCTCTTTGCACTGGTTTCTTGTATCGCTTAACACGGGTTGTGGTTAACACGGCATTTTCGTGAAACGTAGCCCCCGTATTTCACCGGGTCTACCAGTTTTTCGTGTTTAATTCCATTTTACATTCGACTGTATATACGTAAAACCATAAAAAATATCTTCATCAAAAATTTATTCTTGAAATTAATTTTTGGCTTGAGTTCAAATCTGAGTTTAGCCATTTTATCTTAATTTTTAAGAAATTGTTTTGGATAAATTCGTTCTTTTATTAAGAGAGTACTTTTCTGGAGTAATTTATTCATGAGAGTAGCAGAACGGATCAGTACTGATTTCGAGGTCACTACACCATCTCAACAAAGTTCTTTTGATCGATTTTACCACTTTTGACGTTGATAAAATTTATCAAAGCCCTGTTCCAATAGATGGGGATCTTGGTTAAAGGCTGCTATATATTATTGCAACAACTTTATAGAAATAAGCAGCGCTTTAAATGAGCTTTCTGATGATGAGACAAAGTCGATATGTAATGCAAAGACTTTATATAAGAATTCATAGCAAAAAACCCAATTTAGCATGCATTAAAGATAATTTTGAATGTATTTGCTACAGTACAATTAAATTAGACTTCCTTTACATTAAAGTTTAACCGTCATAGAAGACGTAAAAGAAAAACTTCAAAATATTAAGAATAAAATATTTATTGGCAAACTTAACAAGCTTTTTAATTGAAATGTTGAACATAAAACATACAGTAACATCGACCGTTTTGTGCGACAATCGAAGATCATTTCAATTTAAAAAACATATGATTATATTTCCTAATAAATATATGTTTAAATAAAACTGGTTAAAAATTATTAATCTGTGTTTTTCGGGTTAATATTTTAAAATTTTTTAAAGAATATTTGCATGCATGTTTTAATAATTTTTGTGCATATTTAAAATTAGCCTGATTATATATATGTATTATTAATAGGCAAACACGTTTTTAGATCCCATTTACAGCCGTAATACAACACCGATTTTGGGAAGATTTATACGTTTTTAATGGGGTTTTTACATATTTAGTTAGCTGTGCACAAGCTTCAATTTTTGGGAGCTATAAGCGTTTACAGTTGCTACTAAACATGCACACTTATTATTACACATGCATGTATCACCTTCAAGTTGAAAAATAAACAAAGTGTGCATGTATGTTTGTCCAATTTGCTTTTGCAGAGAAATGATACAGAGCTCAAGGCGAATTCATAACAGGTGAACTTGATAGCGCAGCTGATAACTTTTTTTAAAGTTTTATCCAAGGCGAATTAGGAATGGATGTCAAAATTTATTTATTTGTTTTGTTTACATTCATTATTAAATTAAATTTATGAAACATCATGCACAATTTAAAATTTAATTTTTACAGCGTGTACAGCGGGTCTTTGAAACATTTCCACACAGATTTCTTCACCAATAGTAATATTTCTCAAAGTTATAATTTCAAAAGATTTCAAAAAAACTACCCTTAACAAACAAAACTTTTTAAAATAATAATAATTTTTAACATTTTATTTTTTCGCCTCAGTCAAATGTTTTTGACAACGATTTTATAAAAACAAAATGCTTGTGGTTTTTTTAGTGTTGTACATACTTGTTGTAGTAATAAGTTCACCTGTTATGAATTCGGCTTGACAGAGGTTTTTCTATATCGATCCTTTATTGCAACGTAGATATATCTCAAAACACGTGATTTTTGAGTTAAAAATGTTCTATTTCTTGTGATTTGTTCGATGTGTTAATGGGCTTGTGCGCGAACATTTTGCAATTTTTTCATTTTAGTGTGCAACGAAACGTCAAAATTTATCTATTGCGGAGATGTTTAGATTACAATCATTGTTTTTATTCTTCTTTAATTTTTCTTCTTGTTTGGAACGAAAAATCAAAGTATAGATTGTGTTAAAAGTAAATGTGTCGCTTGAATGGGTTACTTGAATTTATAAATATTTTAAAAGAAAAATATTCTTTTTGGAAAAGTTAAAGTGAAAAATATAGACCCAAACGAAAAATAAACAGCATAGGAAACACTTTTATAAAAAATTTATAGTTTTCTGGAGTTGTAATTTCTATATATATTTTTAAATTACATATGAAAGCCTATTTCTTCTTAAAATCCGTCATTCACCCATTTGCTTATTTTTATACCCTTCACCAAAAAATTTGGAAAGGATATACATAGGTTTGACATTCCACATGTAATTTCTTCATTACTCATTTAAGACCCCATAAAGTTTATATATTCTGTATCCTTATAGATAGAGAAGTCGAATGAGCGATGTCCGTCCATCCGTCCGCTAATGTAGAATATCGAGCACTAAGGCCTCACACAACATAGGGGCCTAAATTTTGTATCATTTTGTTGGAATTAGTCTCAGAATTTTTAAGTTTAAAAATTAGAAAACTCGGTGAAATAATTAACGAGATATAGGTAAAAGACTTTAATTTATTATGTGTCCTATTCTGTTGTTTTTTATGGCCATAGCTGTCCTACGGTCACTTTTATGAAGCAGATCTCTTGTATGGAGTCCTACGAATGTTTAGACTGAAAATAATTGAAGTCGGCCCATTAACGACTAAAATATGAGCAAAAAAAATGGTATTCGAAATAATTTTACTTTTAAAAATTTTTGAAAAAGCTGCCTTGGGATTCAATCCAACAACCTACTGGGTGGTAGTCACAAACGCTTCTTATATACCACAGAGAAGTTGTATTTTTCATAGTAGCTTACGCGTTTAAGAACATAATATATCTTAATTATTATAAAATACTAAAACTTCAAATTCTTGATGGAAATTGGTGTGGTTGTTGTAAATTTGCCCTTTTTGTCACACATACATCAATACTGAAATACGTTCATGGGCACATGTACACATTGTGTGTATGGATGTGTAAACTAAACAATCGTAAAGCAAAGATTTGTTGTTTTGTTTTTGTTTGTTTCTTTAAACTTATTTTTGTACGTTTATTAATATAATATTATGCATCCATATTACAGTATTTTTTATCGCTTATATTTCTTTTCGTTTATAAATAACCATAATTATTTTGTATATTATTTATATTAAAGAAATGTAATGGATCGTCAAGACACTATGTACGAGTAAATATACAAAATCAATGAAATTGAATTTTAATTTTAATTTGTTTTAAAAATGTATTAATAATTTTTCATTTCTTATGGCTATTTGTGATTTCAGAAGAAAGACAAAATTGATGCTTATATCCTGTTTTATACTTATGTAATTTTAATTGTTTTCTATATTCAGGTGCAGAGCGTACCTGCAGTATATCAGAACCCGGTATTATTATTGTATTGTAAATGTATATGTGATAAAAAATCTTTTGACAATTAAAATGATGTTTGGATACTTAGTAACACATAACAAATTTGATAAGAAATGTTTCTTTCATTATGTAACATCAGTGAGTTAATCTTCAAAAGGACTTCAATTAATTGCAATTTTTCTATAAAATAAAAACAAAGTTTGATGTAAGAAATTAATTTGATATCAAGCTCCAAAATGTAATTAGCAAAGAAACTAAAAAATTGAAAACACCGCGAAAATAGAGCATATTCTAAAAAGTGCAACTGCAATATTCGAAATTATTCCCAAAATATATAAAAAAATCATATAATTTGCAATCGGCAGCCAAAAGTTTTGAAAAAATCTCTTAAATTCCAAAAATTCTTAAAAATATGCGAACATCAGAAAAATTGTATGATTCGATATTGATTAAAAAACAGCAAAATTATCGAGTAAAAAACTTACAAAATATCATTTCCATTGTGAAAATTAAACTTTTATTAAAAACTAGTTTGTATTTGGAATACAAATTTAAAACGCATTTGTTGTTTGAATAAAAGTATTGCAAATACCTTCTTTCCACAAATTTATATTTAGCTTCCAGATTGCATTATCCAATTGAATAATTTAATGTGGGCTTAATGAATTCTAAGTGTAATAACTCGTGTTAAATAATAAACAAATCACTTTAATTTACATTTATAAGAAATTAGATTTTATTTCATTTTATTAGCTTACTCTTGTTTCATTAGAGATTACAATACTAGAACAGAGATGAGCTAATAGATATCGATAAAGATCAGTGCTGCCACATCCCTTCCACCTTTTTTAGTTTTAGCTTCAACGGTCCTTGCTGTGGAAACGATGACGACTACGGCGTTGAAACGTTGGGTGGATCGTTGGCGGATAATGAAGGTTGATTGTTGATGGGTGATGATACCAAGTCGTTAATAGGCAATTATGGTTCTATGCAAAGATGCTGTTTAGATGTTATGTCCTCTGGAAATTGAGCGCCTGGAATCTTTTTCAACATGCTTATGTTTCTTGTATATGTTTTCCCTCCTCCAACGACTCTTACTTCACTTCCATTTCTCTCAACAACTTCATATGTCGTTTTATCAAAGTTTGGAGTGAGTTTATTAGGAAAAATAACGTTTTTCAACAACACCTTATCTCCTACTTCAATATTAGATTCTGTCAATTTATACATTAGTATAAAATTTTGAATCTCCTCTTTGTAATCGCGCTTATTTGCCGCAGCTATTTTCAACCGTTTTACCAAAGAGCTGTTCATATTTTCTACTTCGCCGTTTGCCTGAGGCCAATAGGGAGGTGTTCTGATCAATTATATGTTATTCTCGGCACAAAAAGACTTGAACTCATCGCTGACGTACTGTCTTCCATTGTCGGTTCTTATTGTTTTGGGTAAACCAAGTTTAGCGAAAATGTTCTTCATCGCCTTGATTATAACATCAGAAGTAATGCGTTCAAGAAAACAACTTCTTGGTATCGCGAATAGTAATCAATTAGCACTAAAACATATTCGCCATTAGGCAACGGTCCTAGCAGATCGGTAGCCAAAAATTGCCAAGGCCCATTGGGAAATTGGTGTCTTTGTATTGGGGTTGGATTAGAAGGCTGTGAAACCAGGAGACAATCACGACACGCTTTTACGAAATTTTCAGCCTCCCTATCAATTAAAGGCCACCATACCTTAGAACGAAGACGACGCTTCATTGCCGACTCCCCAGGATGGCCCTCATGAGCCAACTCTAACACTTTTGGTCTTAATGATTTTGGTATAATGATACGGTTTCCCCGCAACAAAATTGAGCCAATAGCTGATAATTCAAACCGAAAAACACAATATGGATTCGTTATGTTCGAATCCAACATTCATTCTCCATGCTGGAAATTGCATCGCAAATATCCACGTCCTTGCCACTTTCCTTGCTAATGAGGGAAATGGTTAAAGTGGCAGGAACTGAGTTTTTCACCACATGGAAAATTGACTCCTCGCAAGTTCCATCAAACGAGTCCTCATCAGAAATTTTACAGAGTCTGGATATTGAATCCGCTATATTATCTTTTCCGGAGCGATATATTACCTTGAACTTGAAAGCCTGCAATCTAAGTAACCACCTCTCGATTCTAGCAGGAGGTCTTGAAGTCAGTTTGCAGATAGCCTCCAGAGGCTTGTGGTCAGTTACTAGCTCAAAATCCAACCCAGCTAGATAATAATGAAATCTTTCTACCGACCAAACCAAAGCCAGGCTCTCTTTTTCGGTTTGAGAATATCTCTTCTCAATGTCAGATAAACTCTTACTTGCAAAAGTAATGATTCTGGGTTCACCATTACCATTGAATTGCAACAAGACTGCACCCAACGCCACAGGGCATGCATCAGCTATTACTCGTGTTCTTAATTTTGGATCGAAGTATGAGAGATTCGGAATTTCGGATAGCAATTATCTTCAATTTACTAAAAGCTTCCTCTTGTCTGCGATCCCACACAAATTTAGCATCCTTCGTTAACAGTATCCTGAGAGGTTCGGTCATATCTGCTAAACCTGATAAGAACTTTCCAATGTATGTTACTAAGCCCAAAAAACTGCGTACTTCCTCTTTTGATTTTGGAGCTCGGAATTGTTGTATGACCTTAACCTTCTCAGGATCTGCAGTAAAACCGTCTGCCGAAAGTACGTGTCCCAGAAACTTGAGCTTTTTAGCTGTCCATACACATTTTTGCTGGTTAAGGGTAACATTGTTTTTCTTCAAAACATCTAAGACAGAATTCAACGCTTTGTCATGATCTTCGTCGCAGCTTCCAAATATAATAATATCATCGATGTAATTAAGCGCATTCGGGCATGTAGAAAGCATCCCTTCGATAATTTTCTGAAAAATTTCGGGAGAAGAGTTGACCCCAAACATCAATCGTTTATATCTAAACAAACCTTTATGCGTAACAAAGGTTGTGATTTCACGACTTGACTCATCCAATTCCAATTGATGGTAAGCAGACTTGAGATCCAGTCTAGAGAAGATTTTCGCTGACCTCAATCTGCTCATAAATTAATCAAAGGTGGGCAAGGGGTAATTTTCGCGAAGAATAGCTCTATTAGCACATCTCATGTCAACACAAAGACGTATGTCGTCGTTACCTTAAACGCAATAACTATTGGAGAAATCCATTTACTGGGGCCGAAAACTGGTTCTATAATATCAAGTCGCAATGCTTCATCTATTTTCTTGGTAACCATTTCCTCCAGAGCAACTGGAACACGGCGTACTGGTTGTTGGACAGGTTTTATAGTATGATCTATAGATAATGAAACCTTGATACCATGTATTTTCGGAAAGGGCTGTTGTTTTTCTTTCTCCTCAATGTGATTAACACCCACACCCAGTCTCAGTACATTTAGTTGGAGCGCTGTTTCTCTTCCTAGGAGGGATTGGTTCCCGTTTTTAATAACATAAAATGAAGTTATTACTTCATTTTTGTTGCCCACACATATAGGAGCGTCAAAGACCACAACAATTTCCAACGGATAACTGGCAGCATATGCTTTAAAATTGTTTGATGAATGTGACCATATATTCCACATCACAGCCTCTGATTTGTTCAATAGATTCCAATCGTATTCGCTTATAAGATTAAAATGACACCCGGAGTCAATAATCATTGCAATTTCTTTTCCACCAATAATGCAGGTTATGTTTTCGTCATTATGCCCATCATTCCCAATCTTGAAACAACTGAATTCGCGAATTTCAGAGGTAAAGTTATCTTCGTTTCGTTTCGGACATTAGCAGTAAGACGATTCCTTTTGTAGGTTCTGTTCCTGTTGTTATCAATTTTTCTTTTCTTAGTTCTACATCTTATTGCAAAATGTCCTAGCAACGAGCACTTATTGCATTTTGCATTCCTGGCAGGACATTCAGGAGAATTTGATAAGTGCCCTTTTCTTCCGCATCGGCTGCACTCAATTTGGGAATTTTATTGAACATTGAATTTAGAGGAAATTTTGTTTACCTGCTCCTTTTCAGTGCACAGCGAAATGCTACGAGAAGTCTTATTTATCTGCTCATACACTTGGCATGAATCAACAATTTCTGTGAGACTCGGTTCCTTTTCCAGCAATCTCTTTCTCAAATCAAGGGGTGCTCATGAATCTATTATTTTATCCTTTATTGAAATTTCCTCAATTTCTTCCTTAGTGTTGCCGAATGAACATTTTGCCACTTGCTGGCGCAACCGCAGCAAAAATTTGTTGAAATTCTCGCCCTCAATAGGAGTTATATTTCTAAACAAATGCCTCTCAAGTGTAGTATTTCTTTTTGGAGAGAAATATTCATTTAATTTCGCTACCAAAACATCATAAATCTTAACATTATCCTTCCCGTCACTTTCCACAAGAGCCCCAGGAATGTTGAATATTACTTCTTGCAACTGGGGGCCACCTAAGTGCAAAAGTTTATTCTTCTTCTTGACATCATCAGTAATTTCTTCCGCAGCCAGATAAAGTGTAAAGGATCCCAACCATTTTTCCCATTCATGTCGAAGAACCGAATTGTCAATTGTATCACAAAGGAGGGGTCTTATTACCTCCCCATTTCACAAACCGAGCAACTGTAATAATAAATGTTAATATTAGTATTATCTGGTCAAGCTGACCTACCAAATGCAACATGTGTCTACACCTCAGGTGTCAGTCCACATTTTACGTATTTCACATAATTCCAAATTTAATCGGTAACATACCAATATTATAAATTCGTTTTGGTAATCCAATACACGCAATTTAATGCCAATTCACTAATCAAAAAACTTTTAGTGAAAGTCTGCCGCAATTTAATGCAATTTGTGGTTTTCTACCAATTAAAAAAAATCAACCAATTTATCGCAATTTAATGCTAGATATCAAATTTTATAGTTTACCAATCGTCGCCAATGTAATAACTCGTGTTAAATAATGAACAAATCACTTTAATTTACATTTATAAGAAATTAGATTTTATTTCATTTTATTATCTTACTCTTGTTTCATTAGAGATTACAATACTAGCACAGAAATGAGTTAATAGATATCGATAAAGATCAGTGTTGCCACACTAAGAATAGTTCGCAGTTCACCAAATATTTTTCAAACAATCAGTTCCTATTACAGATGGGATCGTGAGTGACTTTTCACTCACGCTCATGCGCTCACGATAAAAAAATTACACTCATGCACGCTCACACACGACTTCATATTTTTGGATCACGTTCACTCACGATCACGTGAGTGGAAAAAAAGTTAATCACAATCACGAAAACTCACGCTCACGAAATACTCACGAAAAAAACACAACCTATAAGTATTTACACATTAAAATTTCTGAATGCAAATAGAAAAATCAAATATACAATTAGAAAATTCTGCAATAAGAGAGGAAAATTATGTTTAAGTGAGAAATATACTTTTCTGAAACAATTTGTTGGTTTTGAAATACAATTTTTCAATTTTGATAAGGTAAGTTGATGGGTTAGTTCCATAAACAGTCCACCAAACAAAATTTTTTGATAGTGATCCAACTTATTTGTTAATTTTTTTAAGGAATATTAGACTAGATATATAATTTTATAAATAAAACAAATGTATTTCGATGATCATTAAGGCACAAATTATTACCAAATCCAACTCTACCTCTGATCTTCTAATTTCATACCAGAAATTAACAATTTTTAGGTATTCGTATCATCAATTTATTTTTAATGAAGAAGGCCCGATCGCAAGCCATATTTTTATACATAGAAAATAGAATAGAAAAAATGTAACGTGAGTTATATGATCACGCTAACCACGTGAGCGGTGCCCATCTCTAGTTCCTATAGTATAATTACATATGAAATTTGGATTTTTAGATCGGAATGTTTGGCGAAAATTTTAAAAACATTTTTAAGCGTATCGATAATAGTTCGCGAGCTGTACCACGTCTAAAAATAGTATATGCATACACATTTGTGTTTTATTGTTTTTTGCATATTTTCGTGTTTACCCCAATTCAACATATACAAAATGATAAGTCAAGATCTTAAGCGATAAAAAAATCATTTCTTCATATTCATATAATATGAACTGGTCTTACATTCACTAAAAACTCCTAAGAAATCATAGTTTTGCGGAATATCGCATTGTCGATAACACGCACTACGTAATTGGACGCGGATTAATGGTAAACTATTACGAAAATAAGCCGAATTATGGGTTGGATTTGAGAGCAAAAAGCTTTCATTTTGCGATTTGATCGTAGTTTTTCGTATTTATTTCTCTGTCTTACTTAGTAAAAGCAGAAGAAGATTTAAATAAAAAATGTTTTTAATTAAATCCAACTGCTTTCTTAGCAGGCTGAATATGAATCACCGAATTCGTATTTTTTAAATCAATTGTGGTTGAAATTCGATTGTGTTTCTATATCAGAAAAATAAAGGTTGTATTGAACCAAAACCTTTATCGTCTGGCCCAACCGCAATACAGATAAGTAAATGGAAAACTAAAAAAAATTTAAAAAGACAACTATCAGAATACCACTAGTTTACATACATACGTACATCATACGAGTTCCAAAGAAAAAATTAAATTAAAATAATGAATTAAAATATGTTGTTATATTTTATAATTTAAAATTTTTTCCTACACCGTCAAGTTCTATTTATTTTTGGCATTATTATATAAATAAAAACATCGACAATTTACTGAATTCATTGTATAATTATTTGATCACTGTACAAAATCCTATTTGATAACATATTGGATATTTTTGAAAAATAAACCTTTATCGTTCATAAAATTGGAAAAACGCAAAATTTAAAAAAAAATATTATAAATGAGATTGTGCCTGGTTTTTTAAATAAATTGTGGAACAAACTTTTTCAAATAAAAAGTAAAATTAATAAAAACAACTAAAATGTATCGAAAATTCTAGAAAAAAATAGCATTGTGTTGTGTTCAGGATTCGAAACCGTGCCACCACCGGGTAGGGTACGGTTTCAAATCCTGACCAACCATATTTTATTTTTTTTTTAATTTTTGATACATTTTAGTTATTTTTATAACTTTTACTTTTTATTTGAAAAAGCTCGTTTTTTTGAAAGAATATTATTTTCAATATGAAGATAATATTGGAACATTTTAATCATTTATGTAATAGTTGGCGATTTTTTTAATCAATTTTGGGAGAATTTCTTCATTATTAAATCTTTTCTTACGTTTCAAATCATTTCTTTGTTTAGTTGTTAATATTTTTATAATGCACCCCAGGCAAGAAAGTGTTACAAATTTGTTACGGAATTCCTAATTTATGGTTGACTTCATAAACGCAGTTTGCAAAGGAACACTAGAATGCCTTGGAAACTCATTCTGCCTTGGAAACTAATTTTTTTTATTTCGTGAGCTCCACACTATGGCGAGGGGTATGTAAGATTCGGCTCATCGGAATATACTACTCATACTTATTTAATTTCTTTTTTGTTGTGTACACAATTAAATTATCAAAAGTGCAATTGCATATCCGCTTCACAATTCTTGTTTTCTTTTTGACGTTTAAGATTGTTGTGATTTGTTTGTCGTTTGTGGAGAAATGATACGCTTCCATATCACTCGCGTGTGGGCAGCTTAAGCGATCACTCAAAACAATATGACAATTTGTAATGTTGCCGTATTAACAATTTTGTTAGTATTTTGTCACAATTCGAAAAAGGTTTCTTAATTAATATATTTTTCACACATTATTGAAAAGTCCCTACACTTTCATGATTTTAATAAATCTGTAATATTTCCCCACACCCTTTTTTGAGAAGAAAATCCCTACGAATAGAGATTTATCCCTACGTATAACATAACTGATACATACATTTAAGATAACACCATTTCTGACTTATCTGCACAAATAATCGTTTCCCACTTCCAACCATCACAGTACCAGAATATCCATTTTTTTGTTTCCATTCGCTATAAATTTGAAGATGGTGTTGTGTTAGTATATCTGGGCTATTATGTTTTTTAGGGGGCATTTCAGATTCTATGAAAAATTCAGAGATTTTTGACCATGTGGGGTAAGCTGTCGAGGTTTTTATTTGATATAATATAACAATAATACCAAAATAATAACTTGACGGTGTAAGAAAAATTTTAAACTAAACATTTTAATTTTATTTTGTCTTTGAAACTCGTATGATGTACGTATGTATGTAAACTAGTGGTATTCTGATAGTTGTCTTTTTAAATTTTTTTTAGTTTTCCATTTACTTATCTGTATTGCGGTTGGGCCAGACGATAAAGGTTTTGGTTCAATACAACCTTTATTTTTCTGATATAGAAACACAATCGAATTTCAACCACAATTGATTTAAAAAATGCGAATTCGATAAATTTATATTCAGCCTGCTAAGAAAACAGATTGCTTTATTTAAAAACATTTTTTATTCAAATCTTCTTTTGAGTTTGTAAAATTTTACTGTGTAAGACAGAGAAATAAATATGAAAAATTATGATCAAATCGCAAACAGAAAGTTTTTTGCTCTCAAATCCAACCCATAGATTCGGCTTATTTTCGTAATATTTTTCTATTAAACCGCTTCCAATTCCATAGTGCGTGCTATCGACAATGCGATAGTCCGCAAAACTATGATTTCTTAGATGTTTTTAATGAATGTAAATCCAGTTCATTTTATATGAATATGAAGAAATCAATTTTTTATCTACTAAGATCTTAACTTGTCATTTTGTATATGTTGAATTAGGGAAAATGCTAAAATTTGAAACAAAATATAAACATGTATGCAGATACCATTTTTGGGCAGGGTGCAGCTCGCGAACTTTTATCGCTACGCTCTTCAAATGTTTTATAAATTTTCCTCAAACATTCCAATCCAAAGTTTATATGTATGTATACGATAGGAACTGATTGTTTGAAAAATATTTGTTGAATTGCGAATGATTCTTAGAATACATTTTAATTAAGCCCACATTAAATTATTCACTTGGATAATGCAATGTAGAAGTTAAATATAAATTTGTGGAAAGTAGGTATTTGCAATACTTTTATTCAAAATACAAATGCAATTTAAATTTTTCTATTCCAAATACAAAATAGTTTTTAATATAAGTTTAATTTTCTCAATGGAAATGATATTTTGTAAGTTTTTTTACTCCATAATTTTTCTGCTTTTTAATTAATATTTTAAGAGTTTTTTTCAAGACTTTTGGCAATCGGCACAATTATATATTTTTTTTTAAATAAATTTTGGGACTTATTTCCAATATTGCAGTTGCAATTTTCGGAATATGCGCTATTTTTGCGGGTTTTCAAGTTTTTAGTTTCTTTGCTAATTACATATTGGAGCTTAATATCAATTCAAATTCTAACATCAAACTTTGTTTTCATTTTATAGAAAACGTAATTAATTGAAGTGCTTTTGAAAATATTAACTCACTGTTGTTGTAGCATGAAAGAAACATTTTTTATGAGAATTCATATTGAAAGCAACAGTAAAATACCAAGTTGTAAATATAAAATCCAAAAATTAGAAAAAAGCATAGTAAATATGTATATTGAAAGTTTTAATTAGAAAATATTTGGGAACAGGTATCAAATTCTAGCCGGGAACAAAATTTTCTGCTTTGTTATGTGTAACTAAGTATCCAAACAATATTTCAATTGTCAAGAGTTTTTTTATCACATTGTACAAATACAATAATAATACTGGGTTCTAAAATATTGCAAGTTCGCTCAGCACCTGAATATAGAAAATAATTAAAATTATTATACTGTGCACACAAGTATAAAGCAGGATATAAGTATCAATTTTGATTTTCTTCTGAAATCACAAACAGTTATAAAAATGAAATGTTAAGACATTTTTAAAACAAAACTTAAACTCAATTTCATTGATTTTGTAAATGTATTTACATAGTGTCTTGACGACCCATCGATTTGTGTTGACAAAAGTCAAAGTCGAAATAAAAAACAGCACTAACAATTTTCTGTTGTTTTTATGATGTTTGTTTGCGGTTGAAAAATTACTGCACAAATTTAAATTTTTGGGATATGTAACTTATATGCAACGTATAAAAAATTTACATTTCTTTAATATAAATAATATAAAAAATAATTATGGTTATTTATATACGAAAAGAAAATAGAAGCGATAAATTCTGTAATATGCATAAATAATATTATACTAATAAACGTACAAAAACAAGTTTAAAGAAAGAAACAAAAAAACAACATATCTTTGCTTTTCGATTGTTTAGTTATTAAGCTTAGTCACACACAATGTGTACACATGAACGCATTTCAGTATTGATGTATGTGTGACAAAAAAGGGCCAATTTACAACAACCACACCAATTTCCATCAAGAATTTGAAGTTTTAGTATTTTATAATAAATAAGATATATTATGTACTTAAACGCGTAAACTACTATGAGAAATACAACTGCTCTGTGGTGTATAAAAAGCGCTTGTGACTACCAACCAGTACGTTGTGCGTATGAATCCCAACG
Organism: Gymnocheta viridis; assembly: GCA_956483585.1. Taxonomy (NCBI): domain Eukaryota; kingdom Metazoa; phylum Arthropoda; class Insecta; order Diptera; family Tachinidae; genus Gymnocheta; species Gymnocheta viridis. The sequence goes on along the minus strand of OY101442.1, from coordinate 65,049,132 downwards.
CAAATTTTTCAACAAATTTTTAAAAGTAAAATTGTTTTAAATATAATTTTTTTGCCCATATTTCAGCCGTTAATGAACAGATTTCAATTATTTTTAGCAGAAACCTTCTTAGAACCTTACATAAGAAATATGTTTCATAAAATTGACCGCTGGGGCCATAAAAAGCAACAGAATAGGACATATAACCAAAAAGTCATTTGGCTATATCTCATTAATTATTGGACTTTCGACTTCTCTATCTATAAGGATCCAAAATATATATACTTTACGGGGTCCTAAATGAATAATGAAGAAATTATATATGGAATTACAAGCCTATAAATCCCCTTTCCTAATTTTTGGGCGAAGGGTATAATAATAAATTGATTAAGAAAACTAACTTTATTCAATATGCACCATGTATGTTACCAGATTTAACAACTAATATGTTTCAAATATCAAAATAACAAAGGTACCAAAAAAGAGCTACTGTGCCGCACTCATATGCAACATACATGCATCCCATCACTGTCTACAATTTTCACGTAACCACGTAATGAAATTCTATTTTCTACAGGTTGGTTGGTACGTTACGGCCAAGTGCCATTTCGGTGAAGTAAGCATTGTCATTGTTTTTTCATATAACAGATATGATCGGCTGACACGACTAAATTTACGATTCTACATATACGGTCAGCTAAAGAGGTCCTAAGCATGCATTTTAACGGACAATATCACAGAATTTTGTAGAGGTATAGAACTCAAAGTTGACATGAGATGCAAATAAGTGGTGTTAATTTACCGAATTCAATTTTTTTTTGCCATTCACCAAATGTACGGAGTGGCCGGTAGGTAGTCCTGCAGCTTCAATTCCTTCACGAGTTGAATTTTGTAAGCCTAAATCATTTCATAAAGGGAATTGCTACAATTGTTGAGCATGATGATAAGTGGGTCTTCCTCGATGCTCAAACTCAAAGTTCTATACCTTAAAAAAAACGTGAGATAAGACCGATTAAATATATGAATGCCATTTTTGTGCAACTATATTCTGCAAATTTACTTTGCAGAATATATACCAATAAATAAATAAATGAATACCCATATCGTCATATGAATTTATAAAATCCCTAAGTTACATTGAAAAAAAATTTACAGGAAAAGCAAGAAGCTCTCTAATATGAAAAGCTAACCAAAATTTTTCAAAATTTCTTCAGTTAAGCTTATTTATTATTAAGGAATTAGTATAATTTTATTATATAACATTGTCTAGAGTCATGTATTTTAATATGGTGCATCGTAAGAAGTCATTTTTGAATTTTTCGTAACTTAGGGCTTTTTTGAAATCATGTGACGATATGTAGTATTAAGTCCGTTTATGCATTTGGTTGCCGTATAGTTTTTACAAAACTGCCGTAGAGAGGAAATGAGACTCGATGGATTGATAATTCGGCTATTATTTTGCCTAAAAGGTATCACAATAAATTAGAAAACGAAATCTTCACTAAATAAAGACATAAATTACAATTCCAGTGGAAAATAGGAAAAAAATAAATGTTAAGTAAGAATGAGCCTCCCTGCATAGAAATGTTTAGTATTAGTTGGTCAGTCTGAACTTTGGTAGGTTTCTCGGACAGTCGGTTGGTCGATTGATCAGCCTGTGCGCACGCACAGTGTTAAAACAAAATTAAAATGCGCGGCATCAACCCGTTAATGTGGTGAATCGAATTGATTCAAACGTTGATGCTGCTGGCATCAAACAGTATGGAAAACGAGCAGACATCTAGACTATACAAATGAATTAAACTTAAAAAACAATCATGACAGAACTAAGCTCTTAAAAAATAACGATAAACCAACAAATGTGGAAACGAAAACAAACAATCAAAACGTATTGTGTACTATGGGGCGATAAGAATCAATGAAGCCACTGAAATCCAATTGAGACATATTGTTTGTACCTTATTTATACATGCATATAGTTATTCACTTATACTTTCATATTTATACATACATATATGAATGGGTGTTCAGTTAGGGTTTCCATTTTTATTTTTATTTTCTCAATTATAGTACTTTGAAGAAAAATCTTAGAGAGTTACAATATGGTTCGTGTGTTTTCTGTAAACCATAGAAGAATATTACTACAATTTGAATTTAGTTTGTAGCATATGCTCTGCCACATCCAAGTCGAGCACATCGTATTATATTTTCTCGAAACGATGTAGAATACTTTTTACCCTCTTTTAACGTTGTTGTGGATAAAGATAGAATCCTGTATTTTTAGTACCAGGTGTTATTTGATTTTATAGCTTAGGAACTATATGCCGTCAAAATCAAAGAGTGATACTTCCTATACAAATTATGAATTTCCAACACTCATACAAATATGAAATTATATGTTTAACTAGTGCTCGGTATCTGTCAATATCTTATAATTTCAAAGTAATATTATGCCATTGAAAACATAAAATGTAAAAAAATTCAAGTCTTGTATTGTAACCCTCCCACTACAAGTTCTGAAATGTCATATAAAATGAAGTCTGTTATTTTAATTAGTGTTTATGGAAGTACCTATTTAACAACTTTGTCAAAAATTTATATCTAATTTATAGTGACGTTCCAATAATAGACATCTTAATTTTTATAATAATTTTTATATTTTTGATGTAATTTTAGATTTTGCAAAATGAATTGAAATTGTTTCGCTGGTTCTCTAGAAGAATTGTCAATGACTTTATGTCTAATATGAAAGTGTCATACAATTACATTCAATTGCTAATTTAATGTTGACCAAAAGCTGAATTTCGATTCATGATTTAAAATGTCTTTTTTGAGAATTTCAAATAGAGAAAAGTTGTAAAATAGTCTTAAATAATTTACGAAAGTTTTTTTAATCTATATCAATATGAGGCGTACGCAGTAAAAATTTAATCATTTTCTACTGGGAACTTTCGTTAAAACATCTTCCAAAATGAATCCTGATGTGTTACAATCCTAACAGGTAAATAAGAAAAATGCAATTACACATTTTTTTGTGCGATATTAGAAGGTATGAACAATATATTTATACGATGCAGAACTTTTAAAGAATTTTCGCACTAGACTGTTGGTGCATATATTTACCAGTTACTGCATACTTGCATATTTCAGAGTTAACACTTAAATGTATGATTTTTTCTTTTGGATTGAAAAAATGTTTTTTATAAAGACTTAAGCGTAGACTACGTAAAAAATAATAAAAATGTTGATAATAATTTTGAGTGTTCATTGTGGAAAAAAATAGTATGAAGATTTTAACCGCAAAATGCATTTGGTAGTTTAATCACTAAGCCATGAACAATAGTCATATACATACAAAAAACGATATGTAGACAATTGGAAACAGTATGTTGCGGTATATTAAGCTTATTAAGCTTATACAAATGTAGTTACAGGAAAAAGCAACAACATTTTGATAAAAATGTTTATAAAATTTGTTCATATATTAGTTCTTTTTTTCTTTTGCAGATACTATCAGTCTACCTAATTTTTTTTTACAAGTTCACGACTTCTTGTGTTACGTACTTTCTTTCTGACAATAACTCAGCTATTTACTTGACTGTAAAGCATGTATTTTAAATCAGTCAAGAATTTATATCCACTAGCTATCTGTAGTGTTCCCACCGAGCAGACGAACGAACAAGCGGACATTGTCAAGTCGGTTCACTACTTATACCAATACAGAATACATAGATATATATTTTATAGTGCCACAAAATGATGGTATGTAAATCATAAAAGAATTTATACAATTGTGTACAACATAAACTTCCAAGAGTGTATTTATAAGCTTTTGGATAATATTTTTAAGTTTTTATTAATTATTATTTTTGGTTTCCTTGGCTATTAATATATATTTCGATATCTAGTACACAAAGGGTGCAACCGCAAAAGCTTGGCAACCCTATCTTCAATGTCCTAAAAGACATGACCATGATCTGATGAAAATATTTAAATTTAAATTCTTACCATTTTATGTTTGAATAGGAATAAATGTAAAGATCTGACACCAAATACACATGCAAACAAACACACATTCACACAAAATTCTACTTGAATACAAATCTCCATACAAACTCACTATACACACTAAGTTGTGACATACATTGTTAACGTTTTTTATTATTTTAATCATATTATTTTATACTTTTTTTTTATTTTTCTCCACAGATATTTAGGGTTTGATTCGTTTCACGCTTTCCTACTAAATGGTACGTGGCTGCAGCAGGTTGTTTCTGTTTTAAATTTTAAATGCATCAATTTCAACTTCATTGATTTGTGTCTGTTTGCTCGACTCGATCCTTTACTGTTTGTATAATATAAAATTCAATAATCTTTCAATGCATCTGCTGAAATGTATTCTGTTATTATTGGATTTCGTTATTTTAAATATGTGATGTCAAGTCTCCCAAAACCATCATACATTTCTATTAATCTATTAAATATATTTTCATTTTCAACATTTATTAATAGATTTGTTACAAAAAATTTGTCTTTTATCTAACACGAATAAATTGATGATAATGTCTTTTGATCATCGATACTTTAAATTTTCTTTCTAAATGGCTTTTTGAAATGTCATAAATCTTTCGTTTTTCAGTTTAACGTCTTCGAAATTCAATGAAAATTTTTAATTTGAAAAGATTTTTGGTAGTAATTAACCAGTAAGCAAGCAAGCAGACAATGTTAATGGAATGATCGTTCATAAAATATTTACATTAGCTTGAACACAAAATTTCAAATCAATGCTGGAGACATTATCCCATTTCGATAATTTTTGTTAATATAAGCAAATGGGAATAACATAAATATACATGTAATACATAACATAACAAAAAAATGCAAATTTATTTAAGTGCATATAATTATAGGAAAGAGTATTATATTCGGCTGCGCCGAATCTTATATACCCTTCACCATAGTATGGAATGACGAAAGAAATATGTGTAGCCATGACAATTTTCGCAACTGTAACGCACTAAAAAGTGTTGCACTGCAATTATGAACTCACGGCATTATTAAATATAAGGCTATGCCACTTATGAACGCTATGCATTTTATGCTCGGGCTTAATCCAAGGATATGCGCATACCAATGGATCGCGTGGACTTGAACAGGGCCAAGGTCATTACACGCTAAGCGCCACCTAAGGGATCCACCCGAAAAGGGCGTACATTATTTCAGAGGCGTAGGCTCTTTAAAAACATATATTAAAACACTTAAAATGAGTCTTATCGACTCTTTTTATACCCTTCACCAAAAAATTTGGAAAGGGGATAGGTTTGTCATTCCGTATGTAATTTCTTCATTATTCATTTAAGACCCCATAAAGTATATATATTCTGGATCCTATAGATAGAGAAGTCGAATGACCGATGTCCGTCTATCCGTCTGTCCGTCTGCTACATTTTGGTGTAGTTCGAATTAAGGACAAAACACAACATAGAGAAATAAATTTTATACCATTTTCTTGGAATTTTTCATAAATTTGTTCGGTTTGAAAATAACAAAACTCGGTCCAATAATTAATGAGATATAGCCAATTTTATGAAGCAGATCTCTTGTATGGAGTTCTACGAAGGTTTAGACTGAAAATAATTGCAGTCGGTCCATTAACTACTAAAATATGAGCAAAAAAATGGCATTCGAAATAATTTTACTTTTAAAAATTTTTTGAAAAAGTTGCGTGGGGATTCAATGACACAACCTACTGGTTGGTAGTCACAAGCGCTTTTTATACACCACAGAGCAGTTGTATTTTTCATAGTAGTTTAAGCGTTTAAGAACATAATATATCTTATTTATTATAAAATACTAAAATTTCAAATTCTTGGTGGAAATTGGTGTGGTTGTTGTAAATCTTCCCTTTTTGTCACACATATATCACATACATACATACTGAAATGCGTTCATGGGCACATGTACACATTGTGTGTATACATGTGTATATTTAAACAATCAAAAGCAATGTTTTGTTATTATGTTTTTGTTTGTTTCTTTAAACTTATTTTTGTATGTTTATTAGTATAATATTATGCATATTACAGTATTTTTATAGCTTACATTTTCTTTTCGCATTAAATTAACCATAATTATTTTTTATATTAAAGAAATGTAATGGATCGTCAAGACACTATGTACGAGTAAATATACTAAATCAATGAAATTGAATTTTCGTTTTGTTTTGAAAATGTATTAATATTTCATTTTTTATGACTATTTGTGATTTCAGAAGAAAGGCAAAATTGATGCTTATATCCTGTGTTATACTTGTGTAATTTTAATTATTTTCTATATACAGGTGCAGAGCGTACCTGCAGTATATCAGAACCCGGTAATATTATTGTATTTGTACATTGTGATAAAAAATCTTTTGACAATTAAAATGTTGTTTGGATACTTAGTAACGCATAACAAAGCAAAAAAATCTCTTCCCGGCTAGAATTTGATAAGAAATGTTTCTTTCATTCTGTAACATCAGGGAGTTAATCTTCAAAAGCACTTAAATTAATTGCCATTTTTGTATAAAATAAAAACAAAGTTTGATGTAAGAATTTAATTTGATATCAAGCTCCAAAATGTAATTAGCAAAGAAACTAAAAAATTGAAAACCCGGCGAAAATAGCGCATATTCTAAAAATTGCAATTGAAATATTGGAAATTATTTCCAAAATTTATTTAAAAAAAAAACTTAAAAAAAATCATTTCCATTGTGAAAATTACACTTTTATTAAAAACTATTTTGTATTTGGAATAAATTTAAAATGCATGTGTATTTTGTATAAAAGTATTGCAAATACCTACTTTCCACAAATGTATATTTAGCTTCTAGATTGCAATATCCAATTTAATGATTTAATGTGGGCTTAATTAAAATGTATTCTAAGAATAGTTCGCAATTCATCAAATATTTTTCAAACAATCAGTTCCTATCGTACAAATCATACATATGAACTTTGGATTTTTAGATCGGAATGTTTGGGAAAAATTTCCAAAAATAGTACATATATGCGTACATATTTGTATTTTATTTTTTGTGCATATTTTCGTATTTTCCCCAATTAAACATGTATAAAATGATAAGTTAAGATCTTAGGAGATAAAAAATTGATTCCTTCATATTCATATAAAATAAACTGGTCTTACATTCATCAAAAACACCTAAAAAATCATAGTTTTGCGGAATATCGCATGTCGATAGCACGCACTACGGAATTGGACGCGGATTAATGGTAAAATATTACGAAAATAAGCCGAATTATGGGTTGGATTTGAGAGGAAAAAGCTATCTGTTTGCGATTTAATCGTAATTTTTGATATTTAGTTCTCTGTCTTATACAGTAAACGCAGAAGAAGATTTAAGTTAAAAATGTTTTTAATTAAATCCATCTGTTTTCTTAGCAGGCTGAATATGAATTACAGAATTCGTATTTTTTAAATAAATTTTGGTTGAAATTCCATTGTGTTTCTATATCAGAAATATACAGGTTATATTGAACCAAAACCTTTATCGTCTGGTCCAACCGCAATACAGATAAGTAAATGGAAAAGTTAACAAAATTTTAAACAGACAACTATCAGAATACAACTAGTTTACATACATACGTACATCATACGAGTTTCAAAGAAAAAATTAAATTAAAATAATGAATTAAAATATGTTGTTATATTTTATAATTTAATATTTTTTCTTACACCGTCAAGTTATTTTTATTTTTGTTATTAATATTATATTATATCAAATAAAAACGTCGTCAACTTACTGAATTTATTATATAATTATTTTATCACTGTACTTAATCCTTTCTGATAACATATTGGATATTTTTGAAAAAGAAACCTTTTATCGTTCATAAAATTGGAAAAAACGCAAAAATTAGGAAAAAAAATTGTAAATGAGATTGTGCCTGGTTTTTTAAATAAATTGTGGAACAAACTTTTTCAAATAAAAAGTAAAAGTAATAAAAACAACTAAAATGTATCGAAAATTCTAAAAAAATAGCATTGTGTTGTGTTCAGGATTCGAAACCGTGCCACCGGGTAGGGTACGGTTTCAAATCCTGAACAACAATTTGCAATTTTTTTAATTTTTGATACATTTTAGTTATTTTTATTACCTTTACTTTTTATTTGGAAAAGTTCGTTTTTTTAAGAATTTTTGATAGCTTTAAATTATTTTCAATATGAAGATAATATTGGAACATTTTAATCATTAGACTAGCAGATTTATGCAGTAGGTGTCGATATTTTTTGAGAATGTCTTCATTATTAAACCTGTTCTTACGTTTCAAATCATTTCTTTGTTAAGTCGAAGACCACTGGCTTATTGATAAAGACGTTGAAACACTTCTTGGATGTGTGAAAAAATATATATGTAAGTGCTAATAAAGGGATGTTAATATTTTTATAATGCACTCTAGGCAAGAAAGTGTAACAAATTTGTTACGAAATTCATAATTTATGGCTGACTTCATAAACGCAACTCATGCTTCCAGTGTTGCTTTGGAAGCTGTGTTTATGAAAGCAGCCTATACTATGAAATAGATATTAGAACCAATAATGCGTGATCGTGATTAATTTTTTGTTTCCATCACGTGGGGGTGCGTCCGTGAGACGGTGAGTGGCAATTTTTTTTGCTTTAATGTAATTTTTTCCATTTAAATTATTTTTTAAAATTTTTTTTTCGTATTTCGTGGGCGCGAATTTTCGTGATTGTGGCTTCTTTCGTCACTCCATACTATGGTGGAGGGTATATTAGATTCGGCACAGCCGAATATATCTCTCTTACTTGTTTAAAGTAAAATGTCAAAAATTACAATATAGTTTATAATAGAAGTTCTGTGAAATAAGCCGATAATAAAAGAAAAAGTGACATAAACATCTAAACATTTAAAAAGCAACTATTGATCAATTCTTGAGAATGACAATAATTGCAATAATGATGTTGTTAAAAAATTTCAAAAATATGTACAGGAGAATGAGAAACCTACGTCATAAAAATACGCAGCCAGCAGCAGCGCTGCAACGACTGTTAACGGGGTGAATAATGAAATCACAAAAACAAAGCCTTCCCAATTTGCATTGTTCAAATATCTGGTGACATTAACGTCAATGAACTTAAAGAGATCAAAGGTATCCTCTTCAGATGTATACGTTGGGAGGCACTTAAAGAAACCTAAAATACCACAATGTACAAGCTGTGAGGAAATTTTTTGTCAATGATGTCCAGGAAAACGAAAAGCTATTCTGTGTTGTATGTAACAAGTACGGGCACCCTGCATCTTATAAAGGATGCGAAAAATATAAGGAAATACAACAAAAATTCCGTGCAAAGAGACAAGGCCTAATTCAAAAAAGATCCGTCAATACTTCACTACAATTCTACAAATTTTGCCAATACTGCGAAAAGCAATAATGTGGCACTGGAGAATAGCAACAACTCTATGCAGAACTTGGCAAATCAATTAATTAACCTAAACAAACTACTACAAATTCACTTTTTTCGATGGTAGAAGCTTAATTTATCACAAAGGAGGAAACAATTGAAAAAATCCTTAACATTATTTTACAGACCCCCTGTGGGAAAATGCAATAATAACATAAAACGTAATTGGAAATCCTTAAACTTTAAATCTATTTACAATATTAATATTCCTAATAAGCAAGTTGTTAAGTACCTATATATTCATCTGGACAAATTCTTATATTTCAATGAACATATTAAAATTGAAGCTATAAATGCTCGAAAGGCTTGCTTTATGTATAAAAAACTATTTTCGAAATTCAAAAGTTAAGATTATTATGTATCAGTCGTTAATAAGACCAATTTTAAAGTATGGTTGCCAAATTTGGTTCAACATATCTCCAACATATATGGAAAAGTTAAGGATATTACAGAGAAAATGTCTAAGAAATTGCACTTCATTCTACAGATCTGCAAATAGCAATTATAACAAATACATACCTAACAAAAGATAGTACAACTCAGCAAAAATAAGTAGAATTGATATTTTTATCATACACTTAATAAGAAATCACATTCTCAAAAGTAGTGTGTTCTGAAAATAATTTAATATTACCTTCTCATTATATTAACGATGAAATATAGATCAAATATTAACAAAAGGTTTCATCCCCCCGAAGCTTTTCTCTGTCTAAACAAAAATGGATTTATTCAAAATGAAACAGACATACATAGTATCTGTAGAAGAGCCAACAATAAAGCTGTAATAAGCGGATAAAAACATGCAAGTAAATAAAAACAAACAAAAATATTGGTGGCTCATCAGTTAATTTTGTTTCTTTATCACTTGACGATACCCCTTTTCCAAAACGTTAAAGTGAGATTTTTGAACTTTTTTCCGCTGATGTGCAACTTTCTAGATGAAGTACTCTATGATCAACTGGATATAATGCCAATATTATGGGCCATTTGAAGCCAAATTCATTTTTATTTTGTACATTGATAAAAGCATGCCTTTTCTGCATTGTTGGTGGTAATGGAATGTACTGTGATCCTTTAATGCTTTTGTACTGATTTATGTCAATCTATAGGCGTGACATTTCAAATAATGCCCATCCGCTCTCACGCTCTTGGAATTCACTCATGTTTTTAACAATAATATTACACTGGTCACTGTAACTTTACTGAATATAATTGAAGATATATTCAAGATAACAAATTTTGTTTGATGAGATTTTATATCTATAGTGCATGAGTCTTGTTCTTCCTTTACCAACACGTATTCGCAAAACAGTTCAGTGTTACATTTTATTGCTGAATATTTCTGAATTATATTTTTTAGCAATTCAACCACTTTAGCTTTAATTTAACTTAAACAGTTTTCAGGTATTAAATTTGCTTTATAAATATTTTCAATCAAATATGTAAGCATACGATTTTTTGATACAGATTTGATACATTTTACGTCACTACCAGATTTTCTTGCACAATTAATTTTATGCTTATTAGTCCTTACGTGATAATGTCAAATTGTTTTCTAAATATACTTTTCGCAATCCTTACAATTAACTTTGGTTTCACCTTCTCTTTTTGAGTGTTCTCTCACGCTCACGTGGCTGGAAAAAAAGTTAGTCACAATCACGAAAACCTAGGCTAACCAAATACCCTCGAAAAAAACACAACCTATAAGTATTTATACATTCAAATTTTTAAATGCAAATACAATTTAAAAATTCTAAGATAAAAGAGGAAAATTATTTTTAACAGAAATATATTTTTCCGAAAAAAATTTTAGTTTTGAAATAAAAATTTTCAACCAAACAAAATATTTTTAAACTTTTTTAAAGAAATATTAGACTAGATATATAATTTTACAAATAAAATAAATGTATTTTGATGATCATTAATTATTAACAAATCGTACCCTACGTCAGATCTTCTAATTTCATACGATAAATTAACATTGTGTATGGGTGTAGTAAAAACACTTGCTAAATTTCACACGAGATGCCAGTTTTGTGATGGTTTTATATAGTATTTTAAATCATAAATATATATGTATAATATACGAATGGACAGGTATATAACTGCATCTTTATATTTTGTATTAACTTAGATCATTTTCTAAAATAAATAAGGTATATGATTGAAAACCCTAAAAAATTTGTCATTCTTCACATATTTTTTTTTGGATTTGAAAATTCATAAAAAAATTTTCTATTTAATATATCGTTAAAATTTGTTTGAACATAAAAGGATAACTATGTTTTTCAATAAATAATGAAGAAATAAAAATTGTGTTAGTGCAACTTTCATGCAGTTATATAAATGCTTCTGAAAATATAACTATTTTTAGTAAATCGGCTTTCCTGGCGACATATTTGAGCGCGCGGGTAACAATTAAAATCCCGATGAATTGTTTTAAGCATATCTAATATAATCTATTTAAAAAAATGGAAACTCGTTGAGAATTATTTTTTCTTAGGTGATTAACTTAGAATTTTGTTAAAAAATTTTCTATATTTGTGCAATGCTGTATATAGCGTATACGCTTTAATTGACTTAAAATTTCTACTGCAGTTTGAAAAAAAATTTCAGGAAAATGTCGAATATTCAAGCTCTCTTTTTGTCAAAATTTAGCAATTTTTCACTCTTATTTACAATAAGATCAATTCAATTTTTTTTGCATATTATTGAAATTTGTGTTAAAAGTTATATATTCCCGAAATTGCGAGCAAAGAAAGTCAAGGCCAAAACGAAAATTTAAAAATTGAATGACAAATATCTTTGAAAATATTAAAGATATTTTTGTAAAATAAAACTAATTTTCTTAATCTAATAATAAGCTTAACAAAACGCACAAATTTGTCAAAATAAAACTATATCTGTAAAAGCTATGAAGCCAACAAAGTTCTACATGTCCGAGATAGCCAACTTTGACAACCTGTAGTCAACTGTATGTTTGCACGGGGTGCTTTAAATTTAAATATATTTAAATGATGAAACAGAACAAGTCTGCAACTTCAGGAACAATCGCTAGGTGGCCCATAACAAAATCGACGGCAGTAACTTCAAATACTCTCTTATTATTGTTTGATTTTCTTTTGTTTCCATTATTCGTATGAAAAATGTATGTGATTTCCTGAAAACACGGTAACATTGTTGAGAGAATGAGTGTCTAAAATTGTGAGTATAAGAAAAGAGGCTGTAAAAATAAAATAGATTCTATTTCACGACCACATTCTCTGATATAATTTTATGTCAAATTGTATGGAAAACAAACGTCTGCCCCAGTTCTGCTTCATCATTAATGCTCAGGTCCTCTGCTATGATTCTAACACATTTTTTTTTAAATTAACCTTTTATCGTTCATAAAATTGGGAAAAACGAAAAAATTAAAATTATATATTAGATTAAGCCGTGGTTTTTTAATATATTGTGGAACAAAGTTTTTAAAGTAAGAAGTAAAAGCAATAAAAATAATTAAAATGGATACAAAATTCTTTAAAGAAAATAAACATGTTTGGAAGTTCATGATTTGAACCCGTGCCAACCATTGTTTAAGTTGGTTCGCGTTCAAATATAAGATCCGGCAGATCCGAATTTAACACTCTTATTTGTTCAGTTATTAGATTTTAGTGTTGTAGTACGCTTATGTAAAATCTCATAACATTGTACCTTATTTCGCTCAGAAGATTTGCGAAAAAAATTTTACTACATATTTTTGATTCGCAACACCTTGAAGTTTCATAGTTTGTTTTTGGTTAGCGAGCAACATTTTCTATTGTTGCACTGGCCAGATCAAAGTCCAGACCTCAATCCGCTTGAGGATTTGTGGTCATTCGTGAAGAGACGGTTGGAACAGTATCGATTAACACCAACAAATTTCGACGAGCTTTAGCAGCGGATTCAGCTCGAATGGGGGGGGGGTGTATTCCAAATGAAGTAATTGAAACATTGGTGGATAGTGTGCAAAACGTATAGAAAGTGTTTTACGTAATAAGGGGCTTTGTTTTCTACAGTTTTTGTACGGTGAAAAATTTAGTATATGCGAGTTGTTTTCGGCTGGTTTATTTTTCTACCCTTCACCAAAAAATTTGGAAAGGGGATATATAGTTGTAATTTCTATATATCTTTTTTAAATTAAATATGAAAGCCTATTTCCTCTTAAAAGCCGTCATTCACACATTTGCTTATTTTTATACCCTTCACCAAAAAATTTGGAAAGGGTATACATAGGTTTGTCATTCCGTATGTAATTTCTTCATTATTCATTTAAGACCCCATAAAGTATATATATTCTGGATCCTTATAGATAGAGAAGTCGAATGAGCGATGTCCGTCTGTCCGACTGCTAAATTTTGGTGTATTTAGAATTAAGGCTTCAACACATCATAATATTGTTCGGTTTGAAAATAACAAAACTCGGCCCAATAATTAATGAGATATAGCCAAAAAACTTTTTTGTTATATTTCCTATTCTGTTGTTTTTTTATGGCCCCAACTGTCCTACGCTCATTTTTATGAAGGGGATCTCTTGTATGGAGTTCTGCGAAGGTTTAGACTGAAAGTAATTGAAGTCGGTCTATTAACGACTAAAATATGGGATAATAAAATGGTATTCGAAAAAATTTTACTTGTAAAATTTTTTTTTTAAAGTTGCCTTGGGATTCATACCAACAACCAACTGTACTAAAACTTCAAATTCTTGATGGAAATTGGTGTGGTTGTTGTAAATTGGCCCTTTTTTTGTCACACCTACATCAATACTCAAATGCGTTCATGGGCACAGGTACACATTGTGTGTATACTTGTGCAGTAGAAAAGCAAAGATTATTTGTTTTATTTTCTGTTTGTTTCTTTAAACTTATTTTTGTACGTTTATTAGTACTGTAATATGCAAGCATATTCCAGTATTTTTTATCGCTTATATGTATATAAATAAACATAATTATATTTGTTATTATTTATATTAATTAAATGTAATGGATCGTCAAGACACTATTAAATTTTAGTTTTGTTTTAAAAATGTATTAATTTTTCATTTTTATGACTATTTGTGATTGCAGAAGAAAGGCAAAATTGATGCTTATATCCTGTTTTATACTTGTGTAATTTTAATTATTTTCTATATTCAGGTGCAGAGCGTACCTGCAGTATATCAGAACCCGGTATTATTATTGTATTTGTACAATGTCATAAAAAATCTTTTGACAATTTTAATGTTGTTTGGATACTTAGTAACACATAACAAAGCAGAAAAATCTCTTCCGGGCTAGAATTTGATAAGAAATGTTTCTTTCATTCTGTAACATCAGTGAGTTAATCTTCAAGAGCACTTCAATTAATTGCCTTTTCTATAAAATAAAAACTGAGTTTGATGTAAGAATTTAATTTGATATCAAGCTCCAAAATGTAATTAGCAAAGAAACTAAAAAATTGAAAACCCCGCGAAAATAGCGCATATTATAAAAATTGCAACTGTAATTGTTAAAGAATCTGATAAATAAGGTTAAACATCCCTTTCTAAATTTCCTATTGGGGCTTACTCATATTAAAACACTTACCATCTAAAAGTAAAACCATATTTTTCTCACCCGCTCTGATATACTTATTAATTATGATCAGTATAATACTGCAATAGAGATACGCATGCATATCGTAATTAAGTTCTATGATCTTATTTCATCTACTCTCATCGATTTTACTCTCATTGTATTATATTTTATTGATTATGATATTATGTTGGATATTCTTTTGCTTAATCCAGTTTTATAACGGATCGTTTATATTTGCGTATCAATACATAATTTTGTTAATATAAGAAGATCATTAAATAACACACGGTACAGTCTGTTCTTGACTCTCTAGCAATATACTTGTAAATAATCACTTTATCTGAATTGTTGAATTAATAAAAAAACATACAGCCTTGCTGCTTTATAGAGAACCAACTACGCATATTAATAAAAGTTTATTTTAATCTCATACATAAAAATTGGTGCCGAAACCCGGGAATTATTCCATTACTAAAGCCGACAACATCTGAATCCGGTTATTTGAAGGGTTATTTTGAGGAACTCTGGTTAAGTATTTAATTAAGCTAAAATAGTTGGAATAAACCAGCTTTACATCTATTTTGTTTGAGTTTGCAATTGGTCTTTTCTTCTTACGTCGAAATAAAGTTAATTTGGAAACTGTTGGGAACCGTATAAATAACCTTAATCTTACGATGGAAGAAATTTGGTATGTAGTTGAAGATCAACGTGAGTTACTCAAAAATTTGAAACGTACATCTGAAAGATTTGATGGCAAGCCTAGGGAGATAAAAACACGAGGTTACGCTCTAAGCATTTTAGAAAGTATAGAAGCTATGTTCATTCAGTTTAATAATACTCATTACCAACTTATTAATGAAGTCCGAGATAGGTCTATGAGATCTGAGGATGTACCGTATCTCAATGAAGAAGTTTTCGAAGAATTTCAAGACTGCTTTCAAATATTTAAAGGAAGATTGTTAGACATTACATCTGACACACAGCAACCTCAATCCCCAATCTTCCATTCGACTACCTTTCATGCAACATCATCTAGGCATAATACGACCATTCCTGCTGAGGCAAGATTGCCAAAAATTGATATACCCAACTTCTCAGGCGACTATTTAACGTGGGTCTCTTATAGGGACATGTTTATTATTATTATTTTCTTAAAGGGTCATGCTCTGGCACCCCTTTAGATATCGTTAATGAATATCCAGCTTCAGAAGAGAATTATGAATTAGCATGGGAAGCTCTAAATCGGCGTTATCACAACTGTAGAAAAATTGTAAACACTCTGTTATCAAAACTGTTCTCAATACCTGATTCAAATAGTAGTGCCGAAAGTATTCAAACTATTTTATATACCACACGAAATTGCTTGGCCTTACTAAACACTTTAGGTGTTACGAAAGAGACTTACGATGCCATTATAATACACATAACAGTTCAACGACTTGATATTCAAACGAGAAAGGAGTGGGAACAATCTCTTAAGGCCTCTGTTGAAATTCCGAAATTAAATGAGCTTTTTAGTTTCCTAGAATCATCCTTCAGAACGCTTGAGTCACTCACTGAACACATTCGTCCAGTCACGAGGCCTCAGCCGAATATAAGAAATAATTTGCATCGAAATGTACATGTAACTACATCAAATAGTGATGAAAATTGTCCATTAAGTAACAAGCGTCATTTTTTATATAAATGCTTCAAATTCATTTCTATGCCGTCAAATGAAAAATGCGAATTTATTAAAACAAAAAACATATGTTATAATTGCTTAAATATTGGTCATTTCTATCGAGATTGTCGTTCAGTGTCTCGTTGTCAAAGATGCCAACAAAAACATCATACCACAGTTCATAGTGAATTCTCATCTGCCGTGCCTATTGGACAATCATCGTCGAATATTGCAAACAGAGCACATAGTTTTGATAATATTAAAGTAAATTGTAGTGCACTTGCTAAGCCCCAAGTTTTATTAGCCACAATGCGAGTAATGGTTAAAGTCTCCAATACTATATTTTCTCTGAGAGCAATATTAGACCCATGCGCTCAAGCCACTCTAATCACAGAAAATGCTTTTCAAATTTTAAAATTACAGCCTTTTAAAACTTTTGCACAAATCAGTGGAGTGGGTAAGAACAAATCGATTACGACTCGTAAATATGTAAATTTATTACTTCAATCGAAAACAAAGCCCAACTTTGAACTGAAATGTAGCGCACTTGTTATACCGTCTATAACACTATACCAACCAATACCAACTAACAAAACTAAACTACCAAGTATTGATAAGTTTCAACTAGCTGACACAGAATTTTTACATTCTGGAGAAATAGATTTATTGCTAGGTGGTGACGTCTATGGTGACATTATTTTACCTGAACAAAAGAAATTTGAAAACAGTATATTTTTACAAAACACTCATTTTGGTTGGATCGTTTCTGGACCAACGACAAAATTTGATTTCAGTAATATAATTAATGTTAATATTTGTTCACTAGATGAGCTGCAGGAAGAATTAGTAGAAAAAAGAACATGGACAAAGGAGGAAGAACTTTGTGAAAAATACTTTAAGGAAACAACCACCCGTGATAGCAGCGGTCGTTATACCGTTGCTTTGCCGTTTAAAAGGATTATTAGAAGCGAATCAATCCCAGCTTTTAGTATGACCGACTACAGTGCACTATCAAGGTTGAAAAACATAGAATCGAAATGTAAACGGAATTCTGAATTTGGTGCGGCATATTACAATTTTATGACCGATTACGAAAAATTAAACCACATGAAAAAGGCAGGTGTTTACCCAAAGGATTTAGAAAGAAACTGTTACTTCCTGCCACATCATGGTGTTTGGAGAGAAAACAGTTCCACAACTAAATTGTGAGTTGTTTTTGATGGAAGTAGTAAAAACCGCACACTGTCTTCCTTGAATGATGAACTGGCTGCAGGACCAGCCCTTCAAAATGATTTGCCTACTACAATTATACGATGGAGACGTTTTAAGGTTGGCTTTAGATCAGATTTGGAGAAAATGTTCCGCCAAATTAATGTCATAAGCGATCACCAGAAATACCAACAAATAAGTGTTGTGTTTTTCTTCCGACGGGGTTTGATGCAATTTGGAATGAATTTCCGTCATCCCACGTCAAATTTGGTTGATAAACAGACCGGTTTCGGCTATGTGCCATCTTCAGTGTTCTCTCAGAGTTACTGAAGATGGCACATAGCCGAAACCGGTCTGTTTATCAACCAAATTTGACGTGGGATGACGGAAATTCATTCCAAACCAACAAATACTTTGGCGAAACAATACCAACAATGACATAAACATCTACAAATTGATAACAGTCACTTACGGAACCACTCCTGCCCCTTTTCTCTCCATGCGTGTACTCCGTCAATTAGCAGAAGACGAAAAATTAAGATACCCATTAGCAAGTGAAGTTCTCATGTCAGATACGTACGTTGATGATGTAATCTCTGGTGCTGATAATTACCACGAAGCAATTAATTTACAACAACAACTTTGTAATATGTTAAGTGAAGGTGGATTTACGCTCCGAAAATGGACCTCAAATAGCAAAGAGCTAATAAATAACATACCTTTTGAGCTCAGAGAAAATAAAGATTTTTATGAGATAGATAAAAACGACAGCGTTAAAGCTCTTGGTCTAAAATGGAATGTTAACACGGACTCCTTTTCTTTTGAAATAAATTTTGAACAAAATAATGGCGTAACCAAGAGGAGTATACTCTCTGATGCTTCAAAATTATACGATCCATTAGGATGGCTGTCTCCAACAACTATAAAGGCAAAAATAATGTTTCAAAGGCTATGGTTGTTAGGAGTCGACTGGAATGATTCACTTCCTGAATATTTGGTGACAGAGTGGTTAAAATACATTGAAGCTTTGAAAGATTTGGAAGTAATAAAAATACCTAGATGGATCCGATTGTGTAAAACTAATAGCATTGAATTACATGGATTTAGTGATGCATCTACGGCAGCTTTTGCTGCAGTAGTTTATGCAAAGATCACGGACGATAACGGCAGTTCATTTATTAATCTCCTACAAGCAAAAACAAAGGTAAGCCTACTTAAAAGACTATCCGTACCAAGGCTCGAATTATGCGGTGCAACACTTTTAGCTAAATTAGTAAAAAAATACAATTAATATATGAACATAAGATTGATAATATTACGTATTGGACTGACAATACTACCGTTTTGTGCTGGATACGAGGGCAGTCTTCAAAGTGGACAGTTTATGTTGGTAATAGAGTGGCTGAGATCCAGAGAATTTCAAACCCGAAACAGTGGAGATATATAACATCTAGCGAGAACCCTGCTGACTGTGCATCTAGAGGGATTTCCAGCAGTGAACTTATTAACTACGACTTATGGTGGACAGGTCCATAATGGCTCAAAGATAATGAAAACTCCTGGCCAACACAACCTTCGTTGAATTATGATACCACAGAAGAAATATCCAATTGATACATTGCGATAAATACGTCTACTACTTACAAAAATAGCGACAAAAAATATTCTTATATATTTAAACTTTATTCTTCTTTAGGAAAACTTATTAGAATAACCGCTCTCCTACTAAGGTATCGACACAATATTATGGCAAAAAACCAATGCAAACAAGATCAAGCAGTAAGTGTATGTAAGATGACTGGTTTTCTAACAGCAACTGAATTGAGACATTCCTTTAAAAAACTCATTACATTATCCCAAATTGTAGATTTTTTAGACGAAATACAAGAATTACAAAAATACGGAAGATTATCAGTTAATAACCATCTAGCACGATTATGCCCATTTATAGACTCTGATAATATATTAAGAGTCGGTGGCCGATTACAAAATTCTCATTTGAACTATTCCTCAAAACACCCTATTTTACTTAAAAAACAAAACCCATTGTCGACTCTTATATTTACAGATGCTCACATAAAAACTTTACATGGTTCTCTTCTGCAAATGCAATCATACATGACTAGAAAATTTTGGATTCTCTATGGTCGAAATATAGCGAAACAAGTCATACGTTGTTGTAATAAGTGTTTTAAATATAACGCTAAGGCATCTCAGCAAATGATGGGTAATCTTCCCAGTGTTCGTTTAACACCCACACGTCCTTTTAAACATACGAGTAGTGGCGTCGATTATGCTGGCCCTATAACTATCAAGCAATCAACTTCCAGAAATTCAGTTACAACTAAGGGCTACATATGCTTGTTCATTTGCATGGTAACTAAAGCTTTGCATTTAGAAGCAGTTACAAGCCTTTCTACTGATTCGTTTATGGCAGCGTTCAAAAGATTTATCTCCCGTCGTGGTATGTGTACAGACTTATACTCTGATTGCGGTACAAACTTCATTGGCGCATGTAAGGAACTACAAATTCTTTATAACCGTAGTAAGTCTTCATTACCAAACGACTTGTTGAGAAACTTAGCCACTGAGGGAACACAGTGGCATTTCATACCACCTGCCACACCAAATTTCATCTTTAACGTTTATTGGACAGCAAAGTGGTAACATATGAAGAATTGAGCACTCTTTTATCGCAAATCGAGAGCTGCTTAAACTCAAGGCCACTATGTCCATTGAGTAATGATCCAACAGACGCAAATGCGTTGACACCATCACATTTTCTCATTGGAGAAGCTACAACCTGTTTGCCTGATGAAGATCTTATGGACTGTAATTAGGGTTGCCAGAAGGGCCTGATTTGGCCTGATTGTCAAGTTTTTTAATGCGCGTCAAGTGTCAAGTGAAAAAGTGATTTGTCAAGCTTTTTTGTAAGTTATTATTTTTCTCAAATTTATTCTAGCTATGTAATAATAAATACTTAAAAAAAGTATATGTATATTTCTAAAAAACAAATCTAAAGCCCATATTTTTACTATCAATAGAACTAAGGACTAATATGATACATATTTTTTTCTGCAATTATAGTTTAAAAAATAACTATAACTTTCTGTACAATTATTATAAAAGTGCCAACACGGATATTTACCCTATTACTCAACACTAGTAAATTGACAACATTGAACCAGAGAAGCAAGTCGTGGACTTTTCGTCGGCGGCGGCGGCGATTCGGCTTGAGCCGGGGTTTTTCCGGCGCGGCATCCTTCTATCAGCTTAGCCGACTTGATATACCCATGGTGGAATAATACAGGCGGTTTTTCATTGTTTTTTTTTAATAAAACTTATATGTTTGAAGAATTGTCAAGTTATTTATGAAAATTATTATTTATTTATTATAGACTAGCTAAAAACTCTAAGCAAAATTGTTTTTACGAGTAAAAGTTGAAATTCAATTCGTATTTTCCCAATAATAATTATCCAGAAGTTCTTCTTTAAAAACTAAAAATCTCTTTTATATATTTAGTATGAGTGTTTTTATTTGTCAAGTTTTTTTTCAAAATCAAGTTTTTTTTTGGTCAATGTCAAGCTTTTTGACAAATTAGATCTGGCAAGCCTAACTGTAATATTGATCGGCTAACAAGATGGAAAGCTATTGAAAAATTAAAGCAACACTTTTGGCAACGTTGGCGAAATGAATGGTTATGTCGTTTACAGTCACGACCAAAATAGCTTAAACCAACAAAAAATGCTAAAGTAGGAGATCTGGTCCTAATCATTGATGAACGCTGCCCACCTGGAATGTGGCCACTAGCCCGAGTTAAAGAAGTACATCCTGGTTCCGACAATATAGTTCGAGTAGTAACACTACAATCACGTGATAAAATCTTTAAGAGGCCAGTATCGAAAATAGCATTTCTACCTACAGATGAAGATTTTGAGAACCTCCGAAGAAGTTCTGAATAAAAGAACAGATGTTCTTCGCGGTGGAAAATGTTAAAGAATCTGATAAATAAGGTTAAACACCCCTTTCTAAATTTCCTATTGGGGCTTACTCATATTAAAACACTTACCATCTAAAAGTAAAACCATATTTTTCTCACCCGCTCTGATATACTTATTAATTATGATCAGTATAATACTGCAATAGAGATACGCATGCATA
This sequence comes from Gymnocheta viridis, assembly GCA_956483585.1. Lineage (NCBI taxonomy): Eukaryota > Metazoa > Arthropoda > Insecta > Diptera > Tachinidae > Gymnocheta > Gymnocheta viridis. The sequence goes on along the minus strand of OY101442.1, from coordinate 65,027,059 downwards.
TCGTAATTAAGTTCTATGATCTTATTTCATCTACTCTCATCGATTTTACTCTCATTGTATTATATTTTATTGATTATGATATTATGTTGGATATTCTTTTGCTTAATCCAGTTTTATAACGGATCGTTTATATTTGCGTATCAATACATAATTTTGTTAATATAAGAAGATCATTAAATAACACACGGTACAGTCTGTTCTTGACTCTCTAGCAATATACTTGTAAATAATCACTTTATCTGAATTGTTGAATTAATAAAAAAACATACAGCTTTGCTGCTTTATAAAGAACCAACTACGCATATTAATAAAAGTTTATTTAATCTCATACAGTAATATTGGAAATTATTCCCAAAATGTATTTAAAAAAATCATATAATTGGCAATCGGCAGCCAAAAGTCTTGAAAAAATCTCTAAAATGCCAAAAATTCTTAAAAATATGCGAACATCAGAAAAATTGTATGATTCAATATTGATTAAAAGACAGCAAAATTATAGAGTAAAAAACTTACAAAATAGCATTTCCATTGTGAAAATTAAACTTTTATTAAAAACTATTTTGTATTTGGAATAAAAATTTAAAATGCATTTGTATTTTGAATAAAAGTATTGCAAATACCTATTTTCCACAAATTTAAATTTAGCTTCTAGATTGCTTTATCCAAGTTAACAATTTGGTGTGGGCTAAATTAAAATATATTCTAAGAAACATTCCCAATTCATCAAATATTTTTCAAACAATCAGTTCCTATCGTATACATACATATGAACTTTGAAATTTTAGATCGGAATGTTTGAGCGTAGCGATAATAGTTCGCGAGCTGTACCCTGTCCAAAAATGGTATCTGCATACATATTTATATATTGTTTGCATATTTTCGTATTTTTCCCAAATCAACATATAGAAAATGATAAGTTAAGATCTTAGGAGATAAAAAATTGATTTCTTCATATTCATATAAAATGAACTGGATTTACATTCATTAAAAACATCTAAGAAATCATAGTTTTGCGGACTATCGCATTGTCGATAGCACGCACTATGGAATTGGAAGCGGTTTAATAGAAAAATATTACGAAAATAAGCCGAATCTATGAGTTGGATTTGAGAGCAAAAAGTTTTCTTTTTGCGATTTTATTGTAATTTTTCATATTTATATCCTGTCTTACACAGTAAAATTTTACAAACTCAAAAGAAGATTTAAATAAAAAATGTTCTTAATTAAAGCCATCTGTTTTCTTAGCAGGTTGAATATAAATTATCGAATTCGTATTTTTATACCATTTTCAAATCAATTGTTGTTGAAATTCTATATTAGGGTTATATTGAACCAAAACCTTTATCGTCTGGTCCAACCGTAATACATATAACTAAATGGAAAACTAAAAAAAATATTTAAAAAGACAACCATCAGAATACCACTAGTTTACATACATACATACGTACATCGTACGAGTTTCAAAGAAAAAATAAAATTAAAATAATGAATTAAAATATGTTGTTATATTTTATAATTTAAAAGTTTTTCTTACTTTTTCAAATAAAAGTTAAAGTAATAAAAACAACTAAAATGTATCAAAAATTAAAAAAAATACCAGGTGTTTAGGATTCGTGCCACCGGTTAGGGTACGGTTTCAAATCCTAATTTTTTCCATTTTTTCGTGTTTCTTGAACGTGAATTTTTGTGATAGTGACTTCTTTCGTCACTCCATACTATGGTGAAGGGTATATAAGATTCGGCACAGCCGAATATATCTCTCTTACTTCTTTTCTTAGAACTTGATACTTCTAGTTTTGAATTATAAATTATTTTGTTGAATATTAAACATAAAATATATGACAAAAAAAATTTGGATGTGCAATAACAAGTGCACAGAGAAGAAACTTATACTCATTTGTGCTCCCCATTATATATATATATATAATTTTGCTTTTTTATATTTATTAACAAAATAGTCAAAGTTTTTGATTAATGAAATAATTGATGAATCAAATTTTGGTGCTTGGATAATTAAACAATGAGATCTGGATATGTTAGTGTTTAATATTGTGTTCGTTGGATTTCTATAAAATGAAAATTTAATTGGAATAAAAAATTATAGTTGTAAATTATTGACACTTTTGAGTGCTCGATAGTACTCGGTACTTATTAAGTATTGACTTAATACTATTCAATACACTAACGAGGTTCTTGAATTAAAAAATAAAATTTAAATGACATAAAAAACAATAACGTTTTATTCTTGAAAACCAAAGTTTATGTAATTTTCTACTGAAATTCACATCTTAGTTAATATATTATGTCCTGTGGTTCCTATAAGGAACAAAGTCTTAGTTAATACATACATGTTAATTATATTTTAGTTTGAAATTTGAAAAATAATTTTTTTTTGTTATTGTGATATTTATTTTGTGACCGCAAAATTTTTAACAAAATTAACGAGGTGTTATTTCTTCAATTTTCTGAATTAAAGGGTATTTAGAAAATTTATCAATAAGCGTAATGTATGAGTTTTTTTGGTTACATATACCAAATATTTGTATGGTTAATTTCATGTGGAGATGGCGGAGATTCTGAAGTTTCTTTCTATTTTATACTTACAAATCTCACAATTATTTATAATCTTATTTATTTCGTATCTCAAGTTTGGGTAACAGTATTTTTCCTTCAATTCCAAATATGTTTTGTCAATACCCGGATGGTTGTTTTCATATTTGTGGTGTTTCATTATTATTTCTAGCAAGTTTTGTTTTTCTATGTTTTCTAATTGGGTATAAGTTCAATATATTTTATATCTTTTAATATTTCTCAAATTCTTTACTTCTTCTTGGATCACAACATACAAATTTTCGACATTACAAAAAATTACGACGCACAGTGGCTGAAAACCGTTTTTCATTGGCCAAAATTCTGTAACTTTTGAACCGATCAAAATATTGAAGTAATTTTTATTTTATTGGATAGATATTTAGTTCAGCTTGACTCAGTTTAAATTACATTAAAATTGATTGAGGACTTTTTAAGGAATTCTAGGTCAAAGTTGAACTTTTGAATTTTTTTAACTTTTAGAGTGAAATATGGGTTTATTATTTTTTTATTTATTAAAAAATTTAATATTTCGAAATTAATAATAATTATAAATATTTTTTGTAATAATGGAATTTTTTTAATGTTACACTTAAAAAAATTTTACACTGAAAAAAATAGTAAAATCAACTGGAGATTTTGCTACTACAGAAAAATTAAAAATTTTTTGCTGACAAATTTTTTCAAATTTGTTTACACTCAAAGAATAGTTACACTTAAAAAAACGTTAATAATATTATCTAAAAATATTACTATTACTACAGAAAAATTTATTATTTTTTGCTGTCAAATTTAATAATTTTAAAAACATTTTAAAAATAAAAACTGCAATAAATTTTAATAGCATTTGCAACAATGGTAGGGTTCTGTTTATTATTATTTTTTACTAATACTATGTTTTTCGTACTTAAATAACAATGAAAGGCAATTATAATTATTATTCATTTGACTCAAATATTGATTGCAAATATTCCATATTTTGTTCTGTGCTGTTTCTGTTCTTTAGTCTGAAAGCTTCTTCATCTAAATCCCGATGTTCCACTTTCCATTGATTTCGAATACTGGAGATGAACGGATCTGACGTTTGTTGAATTTCGTGAAATTTCGTGGCACCAAATGATATTTAATGACATCTTCTCCATGATAAAGGATTTTGTGAACTGTTGCAGAAATATTTCTCCATGGGTAGTTGGTTGTATATATTTTTGCAGTTTCCTTTGCATAATCTCTTTCTTCATTGCACGCAAGTACTTCTAGGATTATTTTAAATCTGAAAATGAGGTTTAAATCCACTCCTGTTATTTCAGATGCTGTTTCTGGATCTGAAAAGAATCTTCTTGCGGTATTGCCATCATTTGTATTGCCTGACCCTTGTTTTGGCTGATCTATAATCAATCCAAATTTGCGATATTCATCTTGAACATGTTTCTTTTTTGAACTTCTTAACTCTTTGTTGGTTTCGTTATTTCTTATTGATCCTGAAGACCCGAAATCCAAATCATAACTGATTTTTAGTATGTGTTCCATAAGTCGTATTCTTGCATGTAGTGGTGATAATCCAAATTCATATGCATCGGTATTATCTAATGATTTTGTCGGTATTTGGTTTAATTGGGTTGATGTTGCTTGGCATATAATCCAGCTGTATGCAGCCTTCGTGTTAGTCAAAGCCTGACCTACTTTTCCATCTATCATTGTTAGCACTAATTGGTAGCTTACTTCAATTCGCTGGCCAACTAACTGTAATTTTAATGGTTGTAGTGTTGCAATTTGGGCCTTAATATCACTAACATCTTTGGTAATGGCATCATGAGTTTCTTTTTTGAATTCAAATTTGATTGGCCTGCAGTATTTCGTAGAAGATGGTGTCTCATTTTTCCAAATATCCATTGTTTGCGTTATACTAGTCGAAGGCTCTGAATCTTTCAAAATCTTTTTCAATCGCAATGGTACAAATGATACCATGAACATATCCGAGTCCGAAATATTTTCACATACAACTTGTTTGTATTGTTTTTGTCCCGAAGAACCATCACATCCCCATTTACAAAAAAGAATTAACTTTGTGTTCCCATATTTCTTTAACGCATTTCCTACATGTTATTTCCTACATCTAGATACATGTTATTCACACATTGATCTTTAATTTCATAGCAGGTAGTGCTTAAATTGCACAAAACTGCACATGTTGTCCAGACCTTAATATCAGGTAAAACTGATTAGTGTCTCGCCAATATTTGTTGTTGTTGGGTTGTTTTTTTATTTTTAGTGGTTTAATGTCCCGATTATTGTTATAAAATTGCTTATGACTTTGGTTGACCCTAACATTTGATAACAGGTAAATTTAGAAACAGATCATATGTTTACTGTAGAATTTTGTGATAATTTGTGATAATAATTAATGTTTATAAGTAATTAGTCGAACTTTTTATTAATATTTTATATATTGAAACGATTAATTTTGGCTCAAGTTCAAACCCGAATTTACCCATTTATTTATTCTAATTTTTTTTTTGTTTTTTAATTTTTATTAGAAAATTTTTTTTGGATAAATTCATTATTATTTTTTATTAAGAGAGTACTATATATATAGAACAATTTTTATTCTTCATCATGTTAGCAGAACGGATCAGTACTGATTTCGAGGTCGCTACACCATCTCATCAGCGTTCTTTGTTCAATTTTACCACTTTTGACGGTGGATACTAGTGATCAGGAATATCAACTATTTAACCGTATTATTTAACAAATTAGGATACGAAAAGTACAAACTTATTCATTTTCACATGTCAAATCAATTTCGGTTAGTACGAAATCCCATCTATGATGAATAACTACTCTATATATTTCAGTCTCTCTTGCTTATTCAGCGCCATTGGCTGCTGAGAAATAAGCGGTACTTAATCATGTTGTTAGGTTTCTGTCATTTGTAGTTGAATTTCTTTTTTAGTATTCAACCAACTATGAACAAGTAAACATGTAGATTTTTGACGCGTGCCATCGTTATTTATAATTAATGTTTATAAGTAATTAGTCGAACTTTTTATTAATATTTTATATATTGAAACGATTAATTTTGGCTCAAGTTCAAACCCGAATTTACCTATTTATTTATTCTAATTTTTTTGTTTTTTAATTTTTATTAGAAAATTTTTTTTGGATAAATTCATTATTATTTTTTATTAAGAGAGTACCGCTTATTTCTCAGCAGCCAATGGCGCTGAATAAGCAAGAGAGACTGAAATATATAGAGTAGTTATATAGATGAGATGGTGTAGCGACCTCGAAATCAGTACTGATCCGTTCTGCTAGTCTGATGAATAAATTGTTTCAATTAAAAAGTACTCTCTTAAGAAAATAATGAATTTATCCAAAAATAATTTCTAAAATTAAGAAGATATGGAATTTCGTACTAACCGAAATTGATTTAACTTGTAAGAAATGAATTTGTTGCACTTTTCGTATTCTAATTCGTTAAATAATAGCTGATATTCCTAGTCACTAGTATCCACCATTAAAAGTGGGAAAATCGAACAAAGAACGCTGATGAGATGGTGTAGCGACCTCGAAATCAGTACTGATCCGTTCTGCTAGTCTGATGAATAAATTGTTAAAAAAAAGTACTCTTTTGATAAAATAATGATTTCATCCAAAACAATTTCTTAAAAATAATGAAGAAATGGGAAAACTCAGATTTGAACTCAAGCCAAAAAATTCATTTAAATATTTCTTTTATATGAATACGTAAAAAGTGTCTATTTACAGCTACTTTGTTCTCAAAATTCTTTTTACACAGGTTGCATTGAGTACCATGCTTTTGTTTAATGTGTTGATCTAAAACAACTTTTCGTTTATAAACGTTTTGGAACAAGTTACATTCGAATTGTTTTTAAATTTATGGATAACTTATTCATGAACGTTTTTAATGCAATCTTATTATTGAGACCTAATTTCGGTCATATTTCCGTCCAACCTCTCTCTTTGATTCAAAAAAGAAAACTTCGTTTGGATGAAATTGTAAAACTGCAGAACGTCCCCTCTATACTGGACGCCCCTCAGTTCCACATAGAGTAGCTCGGCAGAAATCAAATCACCGAAACTGAATTCCATTAGAGATTTAATTTCATTCCACGTGTTTAAATGTGGATGAATCTCTAACACCATTCTAGTTTTTCTTAAAATTTTATTTTTGATCACTGACAAAAACATTCTTTGGGATGTCGGATTATAATCTGACATATGTAAATGAAATCACACTGTCAATACTTTCTAAAAAAGGGTATAATTCTTCTCTTCTTCCTTCAAAACTACAAATTAAACTTAAAAATCTAAGGGGATGAATATCCGTTATATTATTCATTTGTACTTGCTGTTTAATTGTTGTTCTAGTTGTAACTGTTGCTGTTGTAATTGTTTTTCTTGTTGTAACTGTTGCTGTTGTTTCATTGCTGATAGTTTCTGTCGATTAACGTCGAATAATCTTCTCCTCTCCGTGATCTATTATATATGTTCACTTTGTATATTTATTGCTGCCCAGACAAAACTTGTTGCCTGGTGACAATCACAATCTTTATTTTTTATAGCTTCTTTGAAAACTGTTATGAATTTATTTTACTTTTGGAATCCAGAATTTACTGTGTTCTATTTTTTACTTAAGCTATTTAAAATATTACTATTACTTTATGTCAGAATTTACTGTGTTTTGTTGCTTAGAGGTAGGTATTGGTTTTATTTGTTCTTTTAATTATTTTTTTATTATTTTTAACTCCTTTCCGTGGAGTATAATTATAATTCTAGAGGATCTCGTAAATGTCTCAGAATTTTAATTATTTTTAATCATATTTTATTTTTCAGGTATTCCCACTGAGAAATTAAAATGTGAAATATCCTTTTTTATAATAATTTTCGCTTATACAAATTGATAAAAAGGGATATCTGGGTATCCTACCGACTGCGCCAAATTTTTTATTGATTATAAAAATCAAACTCAAACTTCCCACTTCAAAGCTTTATTCAGACATAACTTAAAGTCTAATTGCAATATGGTTATATTCCATTTGGAATAATCGTTGGTTGCAATTACTTCAGTCAACGATTATTCCCGTTTCGTAATATTATTACTCTTAAATTAACAGAATATAATTCTTTCTCTTAAACAAAAAGAGTTCGAAATTTAATAGAATTATATTCTTTCATATTACATAAAGTCAATAAGTAAGTAAAATATTTTTATATTATTTATGAATTATTTCTGTTTATAAATAATTATTCAAGATTCGAATTACAAGAATTGAAACGACTGATCATGCAAATTGTAATGAAATATTCATATTACAACTGGATACTTAGCCATTATAATGTCGTTGGGTAAAACTCATTCATACAAACATTCATTTTAATATATAAGACAAATAAAACGTTAAATTATGAATAAGCATTTTTTAGCTTTAATTTTGGGCGATTTTGTTTTTCGGCCCTTTTTAAAGAGCCGATTTAGCCTCTTTTTCCTCGAGTTCCTGGCAATACTGGTATACAGATATAAAAACTAACTAGTGTATCCAGCTGTCGACTCAATCGACCGCATTCTAGAAATTAATATTAAACATCTACATAAATACATACGATAAAATACAAAAACAAAAACCGTTCTAAATAAACAACTTAAAAACAAATTGGATAAACACTCATGCACAATTTGTTTATTTTTCAAGTTGAACCTGATACATGCATGTGTAATAAGTGTACATGTGTTAGTAGCAACTTTAAACGCTTATAGCTCATTAAATGTGGAACCCAAATAAATAAAATTAAAATTGTGCACATCTATCTAAAAATCCATTTAAAAATTTAAATCTTTCCGAAATCGGTTCAGTAATACCACCGTAAAAGGTATCTAAAAGAACGTATTTGCCTATTAATAATACAGATATGGTTCAAATATCAAACATGCATACCATCACGGTCTATAACCGCGTAATGAAATTCTATTTTCTACAGGTTTGTACGTTACTGTCAAATGACATATCGGTCAGGTAATCATTTTCATAGCTTTTTCATGTAACAGATACCATCATCTGATACGACTACATTTACGATTGTATATTTACGGTCGGCTAACGATGGCTTTATTGTAACAAAAATTTTTATGAAACAATTGTTAAAAAAACTTGTAACGATTTAGAACTCAAAATAAAAAATTTTCTTTTCTAACTGTAAAATTACTATTAATGAAATTGTTTTTGATTACTTCTAACAAGATACAACTACCTAATACTAATTCAATGGAAATAAAATTAAGCTTGCATAAAATGAAAACTGGAAATAACACTACTTACGTAATTAATACAATTATTAAATTTTATTGATAATTTTCCAATATTACAAAAAAAAAAATGATGTAAACGGTTGAGATATTCTCGTGGATGCGAATGTTCTTGAAGCGGGGAGAAGTTTAAGCTAGATTAAAAGCCTTATTCACAAATGTTTTATTAAAAATCGTTAAAGTATTATTCACAAACGTTTAATAGCACTATGAAGCTGCAATTGGACACTAATAAGCTCAAAAAGTTTATTGTAGGCATCACCCTTCTTTATCTGTTTAATAAGTTGACATTTGTATTGTTAAAAGTAAAAATTGTGGAAGTTTAAAAGTGTGAAAAATAAAAAAAAATGTTTCAAATGTAATTTCGACAATCGGTAGGTTTGAGCAAAGTATAACTTTAAAATAAGAATAGTTTTTATGAATTATATATATAATTAGTTTCTGTGTTTTTGTTTTCTATGCGTGTTCAGCAAAGTCTAGTAAACATAAAAAAGTTCAATAAAATGTACGTAAATACATACATATGTATATAAGTATGTGCCGAGTAAACATACCTATGTATGTTAATATTTCGAAATTTTAACTGATCATTGAAATATTAATACTTGCTTTCTCTTCTTCCTCCTAGTTGTCACTGCGTTTTCTTTTAATGGTTTTTTTCATGTTTTTGCATATTGCAAACACCAAAAATTTTCCAAATAAATCAGTCAAATAAATTAGTGGTGCAGTCTTCGACTAACACTCAACGAGTATAGTCAAATTCTTTTCCTTGAATTGTTTTCGCGCATCGCGTAAAAAAAAGAAACAAAAGTTTAAACGTAGTGCAATTCCTGCTTAATAAATAAATTAAAAAAAAAACAATTTAAAATTTCCTCTGTTCTTGATTACTTACTTTTCAGTGCATTGGTGTGATTAGTTGTTGTTAATATGCCCCCTGGGCCCCCAATTATAGGGGATAACCGGTTTGCTTTACTATCAGATCGTAGTCCCCAAAGCAAACGAAAAAAAAGGAATAGAAATGAGTCTGCAATTGATTTCCCTTCTCTTCCTACCCAAAAGCCCACAAATCCGAAATATGTTATTGTTAGTGCAGCGGACGAAAAAAAACTTTAGATAAGTATTCTTGCTTTGCAGTTTACAGAGCCCTTCACCTCACAAGCAGGAAAATAATTTATATTTCTCAATTAAGAAACGGCAACTTACTACTTCTTGTTAAAGATTATTTAACTGGCAAAAAGTTTGTTGATGCTAAAAATTTGTTCGGTATATGCGATATTTAATGTAAATTTCATGAACATTTAAACTTCACAAAAGGAACTATTTATGCACCATATTTGTCAGATATCCCCAATCATGAAATTGAAGAAGAACTAAAATCCCAAGGAGTTGCAGGTGTTTACAAATATGAAAGAACAATTGATGGAAAAAAATCCCCCTCCGGAGTTATTTTATTAACCTTTGATTTATACAATCCTCCACAATCTCTGGACATCAAAGTGAAAGTACGTGAGTACATTCCCAATCCTATGAGGTGCAAGAATTGTCAAGTATTAGGGCATACAATAAAACGGTGTAAAAATACAACAGCAGATCCCAATAAAACAAAAATATTATCTCCCCACGCCAATATTTTAAAAACAAACCAAATTAAAGAGAAACTCTCTTCATTACACTCAAACCCAATAAAAAACCTAACGTATGACTTCAACAAAATTAGTGAAAAATCTAAAGAAGAAATTGGAAAAAATTTACTTTCAAAACCACAATCAAAAACAAAAGAAATAATTTATAAAAACAACAACAATGAACAACAACCACCTATATACTCTTATTCATCCACATTCTCGGGCTCTCAGAGTACCAATAATACTCTTGATATTTCTCCAATCAAATCAGTAAATTTATCAGAACCCAGTTCTGATAGTGAAACTACGTTGAAAGACATAGAATTTATGTCAACCAGTGACGAAGTTTCTGAATAAAACTTTTTACCCTATTGAATTAAAAGAAAGTACTTCATACATTTTTTTCATACTAAAATGGTTGTAAATATTCTTCAGTGGAATATTCGAGGATACTGCAACAATTATACAAATTTACAGCTTCTTATATCAGATACGAATCCTGAAATCATTTGTTTACAGGAAACTAACTGCAAAAACAATTATATCCCCATAACACCAAAGGAATCATAGGGTATTTTTTTAACCCTAACACAACTTCTAAACAAGGATCAGCCATCCGTATCAAAAAAAAACATTCCTCATAAAGTCTTAAGCACAAACCTCTCACTTAATGTAATTGGTTTGGAAATAAAATCTACTATTACTTTTACTATTTTCTCACTGTATTTTCCCACCCAAGATTTATTTACAACCAATCTTTTAAATAAGATTACTGAAAATATAAACACCCCAATTATTCTGGTTGGAGATTTTAATGCCTGGAGTCCACTTTGGGGCTCTCCTACCTACAACAAAAAAGGCAAAATTTTGGAACAATTTTTAATGGATTCAAACCTTGCTACGTTAAATAATGGCGCTGCAACACATCTCAGTACTCATAACACTTTCACACACATAGATCTTTCAATAATTTCACTATCGATCATTCCCAAGTGCAGATGGAATATCATTAATAACCTTTATAATAGTGATAATTTTCCCATCGTAACACAACTCCAAATAAACAATAATATCAAACAAGCTTCCCCTACCAAATTCAACACCAAAAGAGCAAAGTGGGGTATTTATAAGGCAAAAATATCCCATTATAACGACGAAATTAACATTTCCGATAATGTTAATAAAGAGGCATCCCTCAGTCATCAAATAAAAAAATACCAAAAACAGTCCCATGGTGGTCACCTGAATTACAACAAATCAGAAACGAAAAACAATTGGCATTGAAAAAATTTCGGCGTAATATGTGTACAGAAAATTTGCTATTTTACAAGAAAAATAACACTTTTTTCAATAGAGCTAAAAGGTTAGCAAAAATTAAGTCTTTCAATGAGTTCACAGAAAATTTGAACCCATGCACTCCCTCTATCTAATATATTATGGCAAAACATTCGCAAAATAACCGGCAACTACCACCCAAACACAATAAACACAATCTCTTTAAATGGAAGTACACTAACTAATCTACATGACATATCCGAAGCATTTGCAAAATACTGGTCCGACATCTCAAAAGACAGTAACTTTTCCCAAAATTTTCAAATTGAAAAATCCCAAGTGCTACAATCTTTTACAGTTTCAACATGTTCGGTTAAATCCAGAGAGATAGAGCAGCCTTTTAATTTACAAGAATTGTCGTACAGTCTCGAAAGGTAAAACTCCTGGTCTGGATAAAATATCATTTCCAATGCTTAGAAATCTTCCAAACACCTTTAAAACCCGAATTCTAAAATTATTTAATAAAATTTTCCACTTAGGAATAATTCCTCAATATTTTAAAACTGCTACAGTAATCGCGATTCACAAAAATGACAAACCAATTGACAATATCGACTCTTACCGTCCAATATCCCTCCTTCCTTGCATTACAAAACTTTTGGAAAAAATGATTTCAAGACGTCTTATGTGGTTTATAAAAAGACACAAACTTTTATTGAATAATCAAATTGGTTTTCAATCAGGCCTTAGTACAATAGACGCCTTGTTGTATTTGGACCACATAATATGCAAAAATCGTTCCACTAAGAACCATACCTCAATTTTGTCAATTGACTTTATTAAAGCATTTGACAGGGTTGGGGTACATATTGTGCTTCAAAAGCTCGCTAATTGGTCCATAGGTCCAAAAATGTTTAAAATAATTAAATCCTTTCTTATAAACAGAAAATTTTCTGCTCGGATAAACAATAACCTTTCAAATGTTTTCTCGCTCTATAATGGAATCCCACAGGGATCACCTTTGTCAGTAACACTTTTTATTATTGCTTTTGACGACTTAAGCCGTATTATAAGCGCTAATAAAAGTGTAAACCACTGTATCTACGCTGACGACCATTATGTTATAGCAAAAGAACAATCAAATGACAAAATCAAACAAGCCTTTTCACAGACTTTAAGCGCTATTAATAACTGGTCCTACATCTTCAGGTGCAGATGTTTCGTTTGAAAAAACGAATCACCTGCACATCTGCAAAAACATAACTGTAACAATATAGACTTAACTTTTAACAATAATAATATGAAAAATGTAGATACCTGTAAAATTTTAGGCTTACACATTGATTGTAAATATAGCTTTAAAAATCATTGTATTTATCTTAAAAAAAACTTAACCAATATATTAAACATCATCAAGTATTTATCATCTGCAAAGAGCCTCATGCACACTAACAGTCTACTTAGATTAGTAAAAGCAACAATACTGGGAAAAATTGATTACGGTGATTTATAGCAAAGCTGTTAAGTCGATTCTCAAACCTGTTGAAACCATACTCCATGGCGCTATTAGAGCCAGCCTTAGAGCTTTCCACTAATATCCGGAATACTACCACAAAATGCAAACATATTTGAAACCGAAGCGGAAGCTGTTCTAGAATCTCTAAAAATTTGTAAATCCAACCAAATCCAATACGTTATATGCACTGATAGCCGCTCTGTCTTTAACGCCACGTTCAATGCCCGAAACAAAAATGAAACAATTATCACTATACAGCAGATGTTAATACAACTAAAGAATAGGGTAAAAATCATATGGATACCAAGACATATTGGTATATTAGGAAACGAAGCTGCAGACAATGCAGCAAAATATACTAGTATTCAACCAACATACCTTCACATTCCCCAGACAAAAAGTTATATCTCAAGATCCACTATAACATATTTAGAATCCTCCATTCTCCAAAAATGGAGCAGATCATCTTTATCAAACAATAAACCCTAATAGAATACCAGTTATCCTTCCAAATTCGACAAACTGCCATAAAAATAAATGCTTTACAAGGCTTCGCCTAACACACACCAGACTCACACACCAATACTTGATGACAAAAGATCCACAACCTGTTTGCACTTTTTGCAACAACATTAAGTCATTTTCTGCTAGAATGTCAGGTGCTTTACGACACCCGTTTAAGAATATGCAAATCCCACAGTATTATAGATATACTCAAACTTCCTTCAAAGGATAATATAAATAAAACATATGATTTTCTACAACATCTTCAATTACAAACCAAAATTTAACGCTCGCATAAATACTTTATACTACTAACCCTTTCCTTATATATAATCTCTTTTGTATTTATAACACAAGCCGATAGCCTTAGTCGCTATTGCTTTAGCTTTAAGATTTATTGTAATTTTAATTATAATAAATATCTAAATAATAATAATAATAAAATTAGTGGTGTATAAAAAACTGTAACGCACTCGGTATTTGAATATTTTTGTAATATTTTATCAAAACATATTGTTGGCAATGCCATTTCAACACGTCTTAATAAATTTATATATATTTTTGGATATTATTAGCAATATGCTATTAATCTAAATTGATTAAACATCCTTTATATGAAATTAATTTCACATTTTTCCAAACCTTAGAAAATATTTGCTAATCGAGTATTTTATTGTATGCAACATTAATGTTAACTTGACAATTCACATAACATAGTGTACGAAATAAAAATGAAAAATTTTGAAATAAACGTAAAAAATAGGCAAATTTTGAGATACCATAACTAGCCATTTCTTGTCATATCGACGGAAAAGGCATTCAATTAGCTTTCCAACGATATGCTATTTATCTAGATTGCACTTTTCGGTTGGGCTCCACAAGGGTTTGAGTGGGACCATACACCGAAAAACACGAAAACGGTACTTAGAAAAAAATTACAGCGTTTTTCGTGTTCAGGAGGTCCCAATGAACTTATCTAGGCATCTGGCGTTCTTGGTATTTTTTGGCTGTAAACCAGTGTTATTTTAGTTATCTTAAAACATCCCCAGCTAAGTTTCAATAAGTTAAGGTGGGCTTAAAATATATTTTAAGAACGTTCGCAATTCATCATATCTTTTTCAGTCACTCAGTTTACATCATATGCAAACATATGATTATTATATAAGTAAATTTTTTTTATTCACGAATCTTATTTTACTTACGTACTGGAACAATTAAATGTAATAATTGAATAAGGGAAATGATAATAACACAGTCTTGAAGAAAATTTGCCACAAAACCTCTTACAAACTTTAAAAATGTTATAATGAAATTTGGTAAAACAATCACTTGTAAGATTTCTTTTAGCAAACGAATCTCAGCGACTGTTTAGAATATTTCGTATTGTTTCGAAATTAGACAACCTGCATTTTTCTTTAAATGACAGCGTCAAATTATTGGCAAACTCGTTTATCTTTTTGTATTTATATCTTGTAAGTTTATTTATGTTGTAAGTCCGTGAGGAATCTAGGGGGAAGATTATGAATTATTTTAAAATTTTTGTTTTGAATAACCTGAATCCTTTTTGTATGTGGCTTAGCAGTTTTGTGAAACCAGGATGGGCGGGACAGTCTTAAGTCAGTATCGGTCTAATACACATATTATACAATAATAACAATAATTAAGTATGAGGTAAAGAGCACGTCTGCACTTTATAGCTGAATCACAGATCTAGGCCAGCGTTAGGCACATAGAGAGAACTGAAATGAGAAACTATTTCATGCTTTACACTTGAAGAAATTTATTGATCTACTTACTATCTGTTATCAGTTTTAGAAATTTAAATTATGTATTGAATACATGGGTGAATAAATGGGGGAATGAACGAAAGGAAAAAAATGATTTCAGACTATAATCATAATTTGTAACGTGGTTGTTCCCAAAATAAAAATTTATATTCATATAACAAAAGTAAATATCCAATATGTACGTATTTATATGGTATAGTAACTTCACTAAATACATTCAAAGAAAATAAAAAAGTGTTTTCCACTCTACATCCCACATATTCATTAAATAGTTTGTTTTGAAACTACGCTATTAAAAAAATATATGAAAAAATAGCATGCATAAATATAGCTTGTAAACAAAACTTCTCAGTGTACAAAATCAAATTGCGTATTCTTAAAAAGATAAAAACATCATCAACCCACCCACTCTGTTGAAATTTGGCAAGCTACTAACTGAAATTTATGATTCTCACACATTGGTTATTGTAATTCATGGTTGCCCGTGTGTTTATTTATGAAAGATTTGCGGTGTTTTTTTTACAGATTTCTGACAACGAAATACAAATGAGTTTTCAAGATGTTGTAAATTGCATTATATAAGCAATGTCAGTAAATAAATTACGAATACCATACTAAAGATAACATAAAGTAAATCGTTGACATTTTTACAATAAAATTTTATGTTATAAAAACCAGGGATATGGGAGGTTTTGGTAGATTTTAAGGAAAATGGTTGGGAAAAACGTTTCTTTATGGCACTCCTGGTTGCAAAATTCACGAGTAGTAAATGTAAAAAGCCGAAAAAACTTCTTAACCGTGGTAAATGGCCCCTACCGCTGATCTAGGCGCACAGTAGTGCCCCAGGCCAAGGTTCGGCCACACAGTGTGTTTTATTACACGAAACCCTTCGAGCTGTTTTTACCCCCACATAACTTTGCTGCACTTTATCATAAAATAATGAAACTGAGTAGAGATGGGATCGTGAATGACTTTTCACTCACGCTCATGCATGCTCACGATAAAAAAATTTCACTCATGGACGCTCACGCACCATATTTTTGGCTCACGTTCACTCACGCTCATGTGAGTGGAAAAAAAGTTAGTAGCAATCACGAAAACTCACGCCCACGAAAAAATCACAACCTATAAGTATTTATACATTAATATTTCTGAATGCAAATAGAAAAATCTAATATACAATTAGAAAATTCTGCAATAATAGAGGAAAATTATGTTTAACTGAGAAATATATTTTTCTGAAACAATTTCATAGCAGAAATTACAAATTTTCAGGTATTCATATCATTACTTTAGTGTTAATGAGGATGGCCCGATCGAAAGGCATATTTTTATACGTTGAATTCCCTCTAATTTTAGCAAAATTTTGTCTTTACTATTTTGGAAACATTGAAATTAGGTATGAAATTTCAGAATAGAAAATATGAGTCACGTAGGGTACCTCACAAAGGTTTCAGGTCTTCTGACAAAAAACGTCAAAATTTTTTGCCTGCAAATAAGTTATTTTAGAATTCTGTTATATTCATCTTTCTTTTAGGAACTATATTTTGGGTACTTTATTAAGCAAAATTCGCTAAAAATTACGAAAACACACTTTAACTTTCAAAGTTACTTCCGTTTTTCGTAGCGTGCGTCACAAAATTTTATGATCAATTATTTCGCAACAAATACCTGCTAAAAAATTATTTTTTATGCCATTCGAAAGTACACTTATATCCCACTAAACACCATGTATAAGTTGAAAGTACCTCTTTGGAAAGACCAAAAAAAAATTATGTATTAATATGAAAACGCTTACGAATGTAGTGTTCGTCACGCACGATTTACACGTCCATACTTGTGTATCATGCAATTTCAAACTTCGTAGTAAAAATTAAATTAGGTAATTTAATACAATTGAAAATTCTTAAAGCATATATAAATTTTCATTTATTTTAAAGTTTTGAAGTGAAATTTAAAATTATTAACATACAATTAATGTTTATAAGTAATTAGTCGAACTTTTTATTAATATTTTTATATATTGAAACGATTAATTTTGGCTCAAGTTCAAACCCGAATTTACCCATTTATTTATTCTAATTTTTTTTATTTTTTAATTAGAAAATTTTTTGGATAAATTCATTATTATTTTTTATTAAGAGAGTACTATATATAGAACAATTTTTATTATTCATCATACTAGCAGAACGGATCAGTACTGATTTCGAGGTCGCTACACCATCTCATCAGCGTTCTTTGTTCAATTTTACCACTTTTGACGGTGGATACTAGTGATCAGGAATATCAACTATTTAACCGTATTATTTAACAAATTAGGATACGAAAAGTACAAACTTATTCATTTTCACATGTCAAATCAATTTCGGTTAGTACGAAATCCCATCTATGATGAATAACTACTCTATATATTTCAGTCTCTCTTGCTTATTCAGCGCCATTGGCTGCAGAGAAATAAGCGGTACTTAATCATGTTGTTAGGTTTCTGTCATTTGTAGTTGAATTTCTTTTTTTTTTTAGTATTCAACCAACTATGACCAAGTAAACATGTAGATTTTGACGCGTGCCATCGTTATTTATAATTAATGTTTATAAGTAATTAGTCGAACTTTTTATTAATATTTTTATATATTGAAACGATTAATTTTGGCTCAAGTTCAAACCCGAATTTACCCATTTATTTATTCTAATTTTTTTTATTTTTTAATTAGAAAATTTTTTGGATAAATTCATTATTATTTTTTATTAAGAGAGTACTATATATAGAACAATTTTTATTATTCATCATACTAGCAGAACGGATCAGTACTGATTTCGAGGTCGCTACACCATCTCATCAGCGTTCTTTGTTCAATTTTACCACTTTTGACGGTGGATACTAGTGATCAGGAATATCAACTATTTAACCGTATTATTTAACAAATTAGGATACGAAAAGTACAAACTTATTCATTTTCACATGTCAAATCAATTTCGGTTAGTACGAAATCCCATCTATGATGAATAACTACTCTATATATTTCAGTCTCTCTTGCTTATTCAGCGCCATTGGCTGCAGAGAAATAAGCGGTACTTAATCATGTTGTTAGGTTTCTGTCATTTGTAGTTGAATTTCTTTTTTTTTTTTAGTATTCAACCAACTATGACCAAGTAAACATGTAGATTTTGACGCGTGCCATCGTTATTTATAATTAATGTTTATAAGTAATTAGTCGAACTTTTTATTAATATTTTTATATATTGAAACGATTAATTTTGGCTCAAGTTCAAACCCGAATTTACCCATTTATTTATTCTAATTTTTTTTATTTTTTAATTAGAAAATTTTTTGGATAAATTCATTATTATTTTTTATTAAGAGAGTACTATATATAGAACAATTTTTATTATTCATCATACT
Source organism: Gymnocheta viridis (assembly GCA_956483585.1). NCBI lineage: Eukaryota > Metazoa > Arthropoda > Insecta > Diptera > Tachinidae > Gymnocheta > Gymnocheta viridis. Next base: position 65,008,041 of record OY101442.1, on the reverse strand, counting down.
AGCAGAACGGATCAGTACTGATTTCGAGGTCGCTACACCATCTCATCAGCGTTCTTTGTTCAATTTTACCACTTTTGACGGTGGATACTAGTGATCAGGAATATCAACTATTTAACCGTATTATTTAACAAATTAGGATACGAAAAGTACAAACTTATTCATTTTCACATGTCAAATCAATTTCGGTTAGTACGAAATCCCATCTATGATGAATAACTACTCTATATATTTCAGTCTCTCTTGCTTATTCAGCGCCATTGGCTGCAGAGAAATAAGCGGTACTTAATCATGTTGTTAGGTTTCTGTCATTTGTAGTTGAATTTCTTTTTTTTTTAGTATTCAACCAACTATGACCAAGTAAACATGTAGATTTTGACGCGTGCCATCGTTATTTATAATTAATGTTTATAAGTAATTAGTCGAACTTTTTATTAATATTTTTATATATTGAAACGATTAATTAAATAAAATTTTCTAATTAAAAAATAAAAAAAATTAGAATAAATAAATGGGTAAATTCGGGTTTGAACTTGAGCCAAAATTAATCGTTTCAATATATAAAAATATTAATAAAAAGTTCGACTAATTACTTATAAACATTAATTATAAATAACGATGGCACGCGTCAAAATCTACATGTTTACTTGGTCATAGTTGGTTGAATACTAAAAAAAAAAAGAAATTCAACTACAAATGACAGAAACCTAACAACATGATTAAGTACCGCTTATTTCTCTGCAGCCAATGGCGCTGAATAAGCAAGAGAGACTGAAATATATAGAGTAGTTATTCATCATAGATGGGATTTCGTACTAACCGAAATTGATTTGACATGTGAAAATGAATAAGTTTGTACTTTTCGTATCCTAATTTGTTAAATAATACGGTTAAATAGTTGATATTCCTGATCACTAGTATCCACCGTCAAAAGTGGTAAAATTGAACAAAGAACGCTGATGAGATGGTGTAGCGACCTCGAAATCAGTACTGATCCGTTCTGCTAGTATGATGAATAATAAAAATTGTTCTATATATAGTACTCTCTTAATAAAAAATAATAATGAATTTATCCAAAAAATTTTCTAATTAAAAAATAAAAAAAATTAGAATAAATAAATGGGTAAATTCGGGTTTGAACTTGAGCCAAAATTAATCGTTTCAATATATAAAAATATTAATAAAAAGTTCGACTAATTACTTATAAACATTAATTATAAATAACGATGGCACGCGTCAAAATCTACATGTTTACTTGGTCATAGTTGGTTGAATACTAAAAAAAAAAAGAAATTCAACTACAAATGACAGAAACCTAACAACATGATTAAGTACCGCTTATTTCTCTGCAGCCAATGGCGCTGAATAAGCAAGAGAGACTGAAATATATAGAGTAGTTATTCATCATAGATGGGATTTCGTACTAACCGAAATTGATTTGACATGTGAAAATGAATAAGTTTGTACTTTTCGTATCCTAATTTGTTAAATAATACGGTTAAATAGTTGATATTCCTGATCACTAGTATCCACCGTCAAAAGTGGTAAAATTGAACAAAGAACGCTGATGAGATGGTGTAGCGACCTCGAAATCAGTACTGATCCGTTCTGCTAGTATGATGAATAATAAAAATTGTTCTATATATAGTACTCTCTTAATAAAAAATAATAATGAATTTATCCAAAAAATTTTCTAATTAAAAAATAAAAAAAATTAGAATAAATAAATGGGTAAATTCGGGTTTGAACTTGAGCCAAAATTAATCGTTTCAATATATAAAAAATTATTAACATACTTAAAATATTTTGATTAGATTCATTAATTTTCTAGCTCATAAGCAAAAATATTAAGATTAAGTAGAACCTTGTACATTGGCGTAAATACATAAATAGATATATGCAGAAATAAAATTTTGTCAACATTTTTCCCGAGAAGTCTGTTTCAAATCTCCTCAAGTATTCTTCCTGGCGTTGAAAAAACTCCTTCGCTTGTAGTTGAGCTGGATGGTGCACACTAGAGATGTGCATTGCTCACGTGATTAGCGTGAATCAGACGTGATCATACATGATCGTGAGCAGTTTTTTTTCAATCACGTGCATGAGCGTGAGTATAAAAATACTTAACGTGAGTGAGCGTGCATGAGTAGATTTTTTGCGTAATTGTTTCGTGATTTTGTGGATTTTGGAATTTTTTTCATATTTTAATATGAGTACCGGTTTTCAATTTTTGCGCGAAGACATAAAACGTTGTGCCCGCATGTATTAAGGTACTGATGTGAATGATCGAGTCAAAGTAGCAGTCTGCATTTATTTTTCGTTTTTTCATTCGCGTTCATACAGAAAAACAAAACCTAGAAATTGTAAGTTTTTGGAAAAAAACGCATACTTACTGTTTACGAAAGAAGAAAACTCAGCGCGGCATTGCAACTGTATGTAGGTTTGGCTTCCCGCGTCAGGTGACTGACACTGTTGAAATTCGCGGTGTATGAGTAGCTGAGTCTATAGTGGCTCGTAAAACATTATCGTGTAACAAAAGGTTGTTCATTCTAAGGAGTCCATTTTTATTAATGACTATAATCCGGTTGTTCTTGCGTGGAATGGAAATGTGGACCTTCAGTTCGTGGGTGAAAAGATGGCAGTGCTGAATTAACAAAGTATACAACCAAAGGTGAGAAAAGTCACATGCTTGACTCGTTTGATACAATAAATTCTAACAAATCTTTGGCTAGTAAACTTTTTTGGCTAGTAAATGCGAGCCTACGTGCTCTCTGTAATCGAGAAGGTGGACCTTTTAAGACCAGTGATACTTTGCGGTCCATTCCACTTCACCGTACTGATCTTAATACTACGATAAGATGGATTGATATTAACATCTACAGAAATCGTAGGGTGAAGTTTAAAAAGGAAATTTAAAATTTTGACCCTGCGTCAACGGATATTTATTATGATTCTGTGATTGACACATAATATCCGCAAAGATCAAAAGAATTAGACCATACAGTAGTATATATGTGGGTATTCTGGCATCCTTATGGAAAAAATACACGTATGAGAATTCTGGCACACCAATTAGAATCCCACTAGATTTGGCCTCCTTATGGAAAAAATACACGTATGGGAATTCTGGCACACCAATTAGAATCCCACTAGATTTGGCCTCCTTATGGAAAAAATACACGTATGGGTATTCTGGCACACCAATTAGAATCCCACTAGATTTGACGCATTTTTGCACACCAATTAGAATCCCACTAGATTTGACTTCCTTATGGGAAAAATTCACGTATGGGGAAAATACACGTATAGAGATACTGAGTCATATAATGAGAAAAATATGATCAATCTGTTACACATGCATTCATATATTTTTCCATGTGTATGCTTTTACAATAAAGAGAAATTCAAATGAGATATTTTTTCGCACCATCTCAATGAGATTCTCATTTAAGTAGTTTTTATTAAAACCTAAAATAAGAGTTTTACCAAAGACTATATATTATAAAGATATTGCACTGGCGAACTTAAGAGAGAATATTTGCTCGTCTTTAAACTGGCTAGTTCGGTAAGCATGAGGGGGGAACGAATATAAACGAAAAAAAAAATAATAATTGAGAGAAAGAGAATATAATAAACCAGTTTTAATAAACAAGTCTGCATATATGCATATGTATGTATGTATGTATGTATGGATGTCAGTTTAAATGAGTGTGTATTTTTTAGATTTTGCTATTTTTCAGGCATATTTTTTAGTAGAAAACAGAGCAGCAAATGATATTTAGAACTAATACGATTACTTTTGTGTAGGGATACAAGTATTATTGTTTGCTAAAAACAAAGCAACTTTATTTTTGAATAAAAAATCAAGCCGCGCCGAAGTGATGATACTCTTGTTGAGCAGTTACGTACATATGTAGGTAGTTTTATGTACTTACACTTTTAATCATTTTTCTATATGGTAAAATAAAAATTCGTTCCATAATAATAATTTAATATTTCATAAAATTCGTATTTTTATTTCACAAATAAAATAAAATTAGGAAATAAAAATTATGTATATTCAAAGTTTTATTTAAATGTTCAGATAATAAAAGCTAGTCTAAGATAGGATTTAAAATGTACGTATGTATGTATGTTTGTACATATGTATGTAGTATGTATGTACATCAGAGTCATAACTTTTTTTGGCGATATTACTTTGATAATAAAAAACATTTTTTTTAGTTAATTTTGGTTAAAAAACTACACGCACCAAGAGCGATTTCTAAAATACGTGTAATAGCTACGTTTTTTCTTTTTTTTTTTTTAATAAGTGTTTTTTTTAAATATAGTAAATATGTACGTATATATAATTTTGATCCCTAAATTTGGTCCAAAACAAAGGAAATAAAAACACAAATTCATTCTTAGCTGAAATATTTAATTTTGAGTTATTTATTCAATTATTTCAATACAATTTTTAAGAAAAAATTTATAAAAATATAAGTAAAAACATTAAGAGCAGACTGTTTCTAATGTACAAGTAAAAAAATATTGGTTACGTTCTTAGTGACCTAGAATTCTAACTTTTTGTGCACTAGATGGCTTGTTTTCATGCGTTGTCCATTTGCAATGCGTTCGCAGTAATGTTAGCGTAAGGATATTTAAGATTTCCATCCTATGCCTATAACAATTATTATTCTCATCAAACCAAAATGAATAACTTGTTTTTTTTCGTGGATTCGACACATTGTTCTATAATATTTTTTTTATGTTGTTAATACTTCTATTATCTTTAAATATTTTTTCGAAAACCTTAATATGAATTTTGCATATATCAAAGAACATGTCTGAAGGCGCACACAAGCTTCCGAAATCAGATTCATTTTCATAATTTTTCGTGTGAATATACATTTCTGATGGATATGACAATATTTGGCAAGGTTTGATTATATCCATTCGACATTTCATGCAAGATATTCGATGTGCAATATAGCCAACAAAGTATCGGCTTGATGTCAGTTCTATTGGGACATTAATTGAAGTAAAGCTATCTGCATTTGCATCGAAATATTCCTCATTATTTTCATATATATCCACAATATCAATTTCAGAGGTACTTTTACTTTGGGCCAGATCCATTTGAGTATCTTCTAAAATTCTATTGAAATCAATATTGAGCATCATTGCGTTGTCTTCTTCACAATTCGATAAGGTGTTGAACTGAGTAATTTTTAATGATAATAGCTTGGCCATTGCAATATTAAATTCATGAACAGAAGGATTTTTGCAATGACCACCTTTGGCGCGAAGGTATGAAAATAGGTTTTCTATTGGGTCTTGATTAAAACGACTAGTTAAAATAGAAATTATATCCCAATTTTCTCTAAACATTTCCTCAGAAAGTGATAGTATGCCTTTTACGGTTTGAATTAATCCATTTATTGAAAAAATTTTACTTCCCAAAATATTCAACGTCTTTCATGTAAATAATGAGCTCATCAAGTTTTTGCCGGGTTATATCATTAAGTTTTAGGCCCTGTTTTAAGGGATTTGGGTCGTTAAAAGATTTGCTATTTAGGCAGTCAAAATATGAATTAAGTTTTTTAATAAATTCGCAAGTCGAATGCGCCACATCCGACGAGTTTCTCATAAATTGTTGATTTTCTTTAACCGATTGAATTGCAGCAGCAACTGAATGACTTTACGTTTGAACTGCTAAGCTTACACGCATTTTTTCAAAGTTATTCGGATTTACGTGACTTACTGTTAATTTTGTCATTTTTGTTGCTTTTCCATGCTCTAATTCAAATATCTCCCGAACAACATCGAACCTTCCAATTCCGTGTGGTGTTTTAAAATCTCCTTTGATAAAGGCATTTCTAATGGACTTGAAAATGTGGGGTACATCGAAAAGCAAGTATATTTTATTGATGTTATGCGTAAAATAAGGTTTTTCAACCGAAGCGCCTAACAATTCATAACATTTCCTATTGTTTGGTCCTTGATCACATGTAATTGCACGCACTTTTAGCCCAAGTTGCATTATTAAATCCAAATTGGATATTATTAAATTCCTCAGTGTATCTCCTTTTATAGAACTAGCCGTCACAAAATAATTTAACACAAATTTCCAGTTCTGGAAAATTCCTCTTAGCATAAAAACGCATATTTGTGTACCCATTTCATTCATTCGCTCATATCCGAGATCGACAACTCCATCTATGACATCTACACTTTTATTATAGGTCAAATTTCTTCTTATAGAAACCTCATCAAAAATTAGAACACATTCTTTGTCAATTGGTCGCATTTTACTAACTGCTTCTTGAAGAGCATTATAAATGCATTTATTGTTACCCGGCTGTAAATTTTTTACATCGCTCCACCTATAAAGAGAAGAAGGGCTTGGAAGGTTTAATTTTAAAGTATTTCTTAAAAATAAATATGCAGACGTTGACCTATAATAAATACTTTGGGCAAACAGTTTCTCATGTTCTTCCCAACGAGCATTTGTTCCTCGATTTTGTTTAATGAGAATTTTACAAAAAGTTTTTTCATTTGGATTGATATTTAAACTATCAATTTCGCATTCAATGGAATTTTGCGTGTAGCTTTTTTTTCCATTCTCCTTAAATTTTGTTCTAGATTTTTAATTTTTGTCTTCAAATTATTATTTGCTCGTGTTATTGCGTTAAAGTCTTTGAGGAGATTGAAATACTTTTTTCGATAAAAAGCCTCATTTTTTAAATTTTTCACGCAATTCTTACATACAGATGGCGGAGATTCTAATTCTCTCCTTCTACGTGAAGGAGATATGATACATGTTAAATCAATATCAGGGCGGCTCTCAAAACAAGTTCCTTCCTCTAAAATACTCGTGGATTTATAACTTTCCGATAAATCCAAAGTCGGCACGGCACCTCGCTTTAAAAATTTTGCTCCAATATGGTCCAATTGAAAGTGTCTCTCACACAAGAATAAGGAAGGGGAACGTTCAACAAATTCCTCATCCAATTTGCACTTTTGTAACCATTCCTTAAACATTGGTGAATCAAAATTCGGAAACCTAAAGAGCTTCATATCAGGAAACTTTCTTTTAGACCTCTGGCAGTGAGGTAAACAGCATTTATTGCCCGATTTTTTAGAAGTTGATGGAGGTGAATCCTAAGAATTAAAAAAATAGAGTTCTTAGTACATTTCTTTCTTCCATAATTTCAAAAATCAGTATTAATTTTTCATCAATTAATTAATCGATAAAAAATTAGCCATTTACTGAAAACTCTGCTTAGAAATTAAGCAACTAGTAGTGGCTATACATACAATGTTTTTTTGTGCAGTGAAGCCCGGATTATCCATGGTTCGATTAACTGGCAACATCAATTATCCGTGAAAAAATATATTTTTACGTTTTTTCCTTTTGTCAAAACGCTGTGAGTTTCTTTTATTGTATAATAAAATAAACACTTATTTAAAGTTTGATTAAGCACACTCTAACAATTCAATCACTTAGACTACTCTATTGCCACTGTTTAATATACAATGAATAGTTCACTTTATAAACCCCTTAGGACACTTACTTTTTTTTTATTTTATTGGATTGAAAGAACGGAACAGCAAATGCAAGAAAGAACCAAATATAAAAAATGCATTTCACTTATATGTATTTTTAACCTACGATTGTTTTTACAAATATGAATGTGCAGTTGAATAAGAAATGCTATATGTATTATACTTGTCCTTTATTTCGATTACCTGCCTGCCAAGCTAACCGTTCCTATTGCTATATGCACATATTCGTTCAATATTGGGTACCTGCGGTAAATTGAGAATAAAAACCCCATTTGTTAATCAATTTTCATGGTTTATACCTTATTTTATTATTGAGACATTTATCTTTCAGAAAAATATCAAAAATAGAAGATATTTTTTTTATTATTTTTTTATTGCATTTTTAACCTAAAAAAAGACAAATTTCGCAAGAAAAAAATTTTCCCCTCTTAAATTTTTTAATAATTCCAGAACGATAAAATATAGAAAAAAATGTAATAAAATGAATTAAAGATAATTTTCTCACGCATCTTTTGGTGTTTCGTTTATGAAAATCGGATGATTCGTTCTTAAGTAAGGATGAAATATGTCTTCGTACTTGACTAATTTAGGGGAAAAATTACCATGCCTATAAAAAAAATCTCTGCGTGATGGAGAAAAACCGAAAACGGATTTAAGTTTAGCACATCAAAATCCAAAAAATGATTTTTTGCAGAGCAGTGTTGTTATATGAAGGAGTCAGACCCGAATCACGGTCTAAGGATATACATATTCTTTATATGCTGTACTAAGTTCACTTACCATCAAAATCATAATTAATTTATATGGAACATTTGGGGAAGGATTTGGTATTTTGTGTACGGATTTGTAAATTTTCTGTGCGTTGAATTTAGTTTTTTTATGTTTTCGTTAAAAAATATTTTAAAATAAAAAATATTTTCAGAGTTTTTCTTCATAATTTAAAGATTGCTTTCATATGCCACAGTTTTTTCTTTTACAGCACGCATACATTCTCTAGAAAAAGACTTTTAAGGAGGGTGCGTACTATTATCTGTGTGCTATACTGCCTACTTACATATAATAAAAAATATATGTGTTACTAAAGGCACTAGTAGTTCGGCGTTTACTTAATATGTTTTAAATTTTACACTAAAAACAAATAGGATTTATACCCTACCATCACAAATAATTCTATTAGTTAAAAATCCCATTGCTAACGTTTCTTCCAATACAAAATATTTTATTTTGCGTGCACACACAGACTTGTGTTTGTGCTTGTATTTTTTTTGTTTATGGTCGCGAAAAGATACCCAGCAGTCCGCAAGTTATTATAAATGGAAACTCATCCGGTTTTATACTATGTATTATGTCAATCGGAGAAATAAAATATTTAAGCGCATAAAACTAGCATCCGATTCAGATTAGTTTTTTCATATCCAATTGTAAAATTATAAGTACATTAGAAGCAAGGAACGAAGCGAAGGTGAATATATATTATGCATCTCACTTGTATCTGATTTGGATGGCTCCGTATTTCAACGCATAGTTAGTATAGTTTGGATGATGAATTTTGTTTGTTTTCTGCTAGTTTTCGAAAAAGACAAATCTGAATCGAATGCGAAGTTGTATGCGCTAAAATGATTTATATTTATTTTTCCTATTGACATAATAGAAAACATCCGATGAGTTTCAATATGTAATGTTTTGCGGACTGCTGGGTACATACATGGTCACTTAATTGTGCTCTCAATTTCTTTTTAATTATTCTCTTTGCAAATTTACGTTCTCTTTTTAGATTTATCATAAATCCAACATGCGTTTTTGGTGGTTACAGCCAAATGTATGGAAGTGAAATATCTTTATAATATATTGTCTTTGGTTTTACTATCCAGCACAAATTGATATAAAAGAACGTTCAGATTTTTTTGTTTATTATTGTTCTTCACAGTTACTTGAAATCACATTAAACAAAAGTTAAAGCAGCTTTTCGCATTAAACAAAATGGTAAGTATACAGTTTTATAATATATAAACAATTTTTTATTTATTACATTGATGCTGTAGAAAAAATACACAAATATTTATACATATTATATGATTGTTTTTATTTGATTGCTTTTAGATCTATCAACAGTTAATTAACATAGCCCAAGGAATAAAATCAGAGTACACGAAAATTGATGATATTCCCTTAAATGAACCATTAAAAATTTTAAATTTTGGGTGGCAGGTTACACAATATGGATCCAAAGTCATAGCATATTTGGAGAACAATAAATGGTTTTATCTACCTCAAAGAATGGTTAAATATTTAAAGAGAGAGGATCCTTACTTAGCCAATATGAATGAAAAAATTTGGACAATTATTTACAAAGGACGACAATCGCCAAATGGTTCTGCAATATTCGAACTAAACTACAGCTAATTTTTTTAATAAGCATAACTAGTTTTGTAATGTTGTAAATCTGTATATTATAAAACAATAAATGTACATACATATGTGGTAATGTGAAATGAATCTCGATTATGTATTTATTTTTGCACATGCGTAGACTTGCATTTTATTCGCTTTATATATTTATTTTTCATTTTAAGACATGCGTAGGCTTGCATTTTAAGAAAAAGTATAGAACAATTCAAAATTAATTGAAAAGTTAAACATGCATGAGCAAGAAATAAGGTCAAAAATATGCTGTATTTTATTTCATTTGTTGTTTTTAATCGTTCTATGAAAAGGTAGTAAAATTTAAACATTTGTTTGTATGGAAAAACTCTTAAGAACGAAAGACATGCTTGCTTTCACTTATTTTTGTCGTAGTGTGTGGGTGCATTAACTATTTTTATTGAAGGACACACATTTTTTTCTACTTCAATGTTTTAAAATGCAATAATTTATGAGGCCATAAATCTGGTATGGTATGATTGTTACTTAAGCAAAAAAAAGGGTATGGAAAGGCAATAAAATTTTAAAAACCGTTTCAGGAAAATTTCTTAAGAACGAAAGACATGCGTATGCTTGCTTTCACTTATTTTTGTCGTGTGTGGGTGCATTAACTATTTTTATTGAAGGACACACATTTTTTTTCTACTTCAATGTTTAAGTGCAATATTTTATGAGCCCATAAATGTGTTATGATGCTTTTGTTACCTAAGAAAAAATTGTATGGAAATTTTTTCAAACAAAGGTGATTAACAGTATATGTGTATGTAGTAGTGGCTCTAGAAAAGTATAAAATCAGCTATTTTTTCGAACAAAATTCTAGTTCTGTGAAATTATTCAACATAGTAAGATTTCTGTGAAATTATTCGACGTAAAAAGATTTATAAAACTTTTAATTTGTTTTTTTATTATTCAATATATTAAGATTGTTTCCAAAGAAAAGAAAAAAAATTATATTTGTGTTTTAGTAAGACTTTTTAAAAAGAAAAAACTTTAAATTTGTGTTTTATAATTTACTAACAGGTTAGTAAAAATGATTTTAATATTAATTTTTATCACTACGAATACACAAGAATTTGATCGACATTGTGATATAGACTGTTAAATAATTTTACTATACAAAAAAATTAATTTTTTAAACATCTTTAGTGAATTTCCAAAAAAATTGTGATATTATGGAAAGAATAGCAACCAAGCTAGAATGCTCAGAATGTCAAAGAGCTTTTCAAAGTGAGGAAAATTTCAGGGGCATGAAAGATCTCATGCTTCGAACTCAAAAAAAAGTGTTGTAAAGCTAGTAAAAAGTGCTTTTAAAAAGAGAATTATAACACTAGAATATGAAAATAGTAATGAAGAATGTCTTCTACCGGAGATGCCTATGAAGGAAGCTGAGGAACCGTTAAAGAGAGAAGTTGACAACTTCTTAAAGGCTAATGATGCTCTTAAATTTAATATGGAGATATATGGATTATATGCTCGCCCCAATGTAAATGACTTAGAAAATACCCCAATAGAGGTGAAACATTTTCAAACGAAAATGAAAGAAATTTTCCATATAGAAGAGTTTGCCGATGAATATGGTTATAATATTCAAAGAATATTAACAAAAATGGAAGACTTTCAAGAGCGGGATAGTGGTTGGACTCTAGTTCAACTTTTAAAACTTCATATAAACCTAAATAGATACCAAACACTAAAAGGTTCCAGTTTCATTCCTCTCCCAAATAAAATAAAGTTAAAAAAAGCATGCATAAATGTACAAAACAATGATGAATTTTGCTCCAAATGGTAAATACTATCAGCCTTAGCAACCCATAGAAATTCTCAAAGAACAAGCAGTTATGGCGTCAACATTGATGAACAACAAATTTTCTTTACCGGCTTTGGCTTAAATTTTAGTGGCTTATGCTTCCCACTAAAAATAAAAGATATAGAAATTTTCGAAACTAATAATCCGAATATTAGTGTAAATGTCTTTGGATATGGCATGGAAAAAGACTTGATTTTGGGACCCTAATATAAAACAAAAGGAAAAAAATCCAAACATATCCAACTTTTATTTATGCAGAAAAAAGTTGAGGGAAACATAGTTTCACACTATGTTTATATAAAAAATATATCAAGGTAGGTGTTATGATTACGAATAAAATTATAAATTTCTTTTTAGTTTTCTTTATTATACTATTTTTTATTTATTCATACATCCATTTTGTAATTTTTTCAGATTCATTAGAGCTCAACAGACAGCTCATCATGGAAGCATTATCCTATGTGATGACTGCCTACAGAATTTTCACCATGAACAACAATTAGAAATTAATAGGCAACATTGTAAAAAACAAATTGCATATACACCAGAAGCAGATAAGTCTACAATAGAGTTTAGTAATTATAGCAATAGTATAGATGTACCGTTCGTAATATACGCAGATTCGGAATGCATATTTGAAAATATTCAAACTCGCATTCCGTGTGGTGATATTTCTTCAACAACATTAGTTGATAGACATGTCCCCTATGCTATATCATATTTCATTAAATGTACTTTCAACGACAATTTAAATAAGCTATGTAGCCTTAAAGTTTAATTAAAGACGTAAAATATTTAAGTAATAATTATTTATCTATAGTAAAACCCATGCTACCCCTAACAGAAGAAGAAAATTTAGATTACCATTCGACCAATATATGTATGTCACATTTGTTCTAAAGTTATTTTAGATGATTCAAAAGTTAGGGATCATTGTCATATGAGTGGGAAATATAGAGGCGCTGCACATAGTTTGTGTAATCTTAATTACAAAGTGCCAAAATTCTTTCCAGTAATTTTCCACAATTTTTCTGGTTATGACTGCCATTTATTTGTGAAGGAGCTAAACAATATAAATGATGGCCCTATAAATATTATTCCATTCATATTTATCTCTAAAACTATAACTGATGAGAATAGTGCTAACATTGAAATTCGATTTTTAGATTCCTATAGATTTTTACCAGCAAGCTTAAATGATTTGGTTGAAAATTTAGCTAAGCAAGATTTAAAAGTAGTAAAATCAATATTTGGAGAAAACGAAAGTAAATTTAATTTGCTTATTAGAAAAGGTGTCTTTCCATACAGCTATTTAAATACTATAGAAAAACTTAAAGAAACTTCTTTGCCGAATATAGAGAGCTTTTTTAATAAATTAACTGATGAAGACTGTTCTCAAGAAGATTACGCCCATGCTAAAGAAGTATGGAGTACGTTTGAGTGTGCAACTTTAGAAGATTATTTATTATTGTATTTGAAAACTGATGTTTTGTTGTTAACAGATGTTTTTGAAAACTTTATATTTATTAGCAAAAATATTTATAAATTAGACCCCTGTCATTACTATACAGCCCCAGGACTTTCTTGGGACGCGATGTTAAAAATAACAGATATTAAATTAGAGTTGTTGTTAGACATAGAAATGATTCATTTTATACAAAAGGGGATAAGAGGAGGAATAGTACAGTGATCTCAACGGCATTCTATTGCAAACAACAAATACATTAATGATTACAATGAGAATCTACCATCTAAGTATTTAATGTATTTAGATGCAAATAATTTGTATGGTTGGGCAATGTCTGAAGCGCTACCAGAAGGTAATTTTGAGTGGGAAACAGATATTGAAAACTTTTGTCTGGATAGTATACCAGAAGACTCAGCTACTGGATATATATTAGAAGTTTGTTGGGGTATAAGCCACCAGAGGTAGTGGCATAAAATTTTCCAGTTGGAGTAAATATAAATACGGGGATTTATTTAATGTGGAGTTATAATCGTGATTTATTTTAGCATTGGCGGTATACGCACTTTCTTTTTGTTTACACTAGTTCACAAGCTCTCAAGTAAGTTTTTTTGGTATTATAAGTATGTGTATTTAAATATAAATTATCATCAGGATATTAAGAACTTTAACAATTTAATTTTATATCGACTTGATCATTCGATTCACACTGAGTAAGTGAGTTATTACCTTTTTTTGTGCACAAAGTACGCAATGAGACAAACTACAAAAGTGGTGAGTGTCGCGTTCTCATTGCATACTTTGTGCAGTGACTTAAAATATTACATTCTTAAATTCTTGCGCGTAAACATCCCGGCCCCCTTGCTATATTGCAATACAAGGAGACTGGTGGCTGTTTATACTAATGGTTATTATAATAATTCAGGTTAGATAATATAAAATTCATTTTTTTGCAAGCTTAGTAGTACATAATAAACTTAATTAAGATCATTATTGAGCAATATAGAAATAGTATAAAAAATTCATTTTTTGTTTCTAGTTACAAAAAAAAACCAGTTACTTCATAATACAAAACAGTATTTGTTCGATTTGAATTCAGATTAATTTGAAGTAATTCTTATAAAAAATATATATGAGTATACACAAGGTTTAAGATAAAAGAGTATTATGAGCAGTTACATTCCCAGCTTCCCGATAAGAACCCAGCCTAGGAGCGTATCCTGTAACATAAGTGTTCCCACTGCCGCTGGCTGAATATTGGGTTTAATTAATCGGGGGTATACATCGGCCCCGAGCACGATATTGACGTCCGAACACCTATGGAAATTTGGATCGGCAAGACGTAGATTGCTGTAGACATCAGATAATCTCTCGTCGAGTGATACTTTTGGTTGCTTATATGGCAACGTATTGACCACCTTGGCCGTAAGTGTAAACGTTGGACTTGCTTCAAACCGTGGTCGAACTTTTAGTTGACACCAGCGATCGCTGCCTCTCTTTTCTTCTGGTAGTTTGTATCGCTCAACCAAAAAACTTGCAATTGAGCTCGACTCTTCACAAGGGTTTAATATACCTCTAACATTTCCCCATTCATCGCCTAGTTCGATTTTAATGATGATTGTTGGCAGAAGAATGTTAGAATACTGATTTTTTGATGACAAATTTAAAGATGACGTGGAAGAAGCATTGGGCGTACGCAAGCGGGCATGTCGATGAAGCAGCGTGTGGTGTCTATGTTGGCATTGGCGACAACGATCAGTGCTTTTACAGCGGTTAGTAGAATGTGAATGAGCCAAACAGTTCTCACAGTATCGGTGTCGTTTAACTATCTTCAGCTTCTCAGTTACGTTTAATTTTTTAAATTTGAGGCATTTGCGTAATGGATGGTCTCTGTGGCAAAGACGGCAATCAGGCGATTTCTTTTGGCGGCGGCGACTAGAACTTGCTTGCTCTTCCAAGGGTGATAGGCTTCTACGGTTGTGACGGGGCATAGTTATTTAATTGCTGTAAATAGAGATATATGTATGTACGTTGTTAGTGTTGTTCAGGGTTAGGCAGTAAAACTAATTTAGTAATAGGCCTAGTTACGATGCCAGTGGCAGTTCGTATTTCGGTGACTCTAACTTGATTATCTGTGCCAGAGATAACCTTTTCAATGCGGCCAAGCCGCCAATGATTCGGGGGTAAATTATCTTGTCTTATGACGACCAGATCACCGATAGCATAGTTACGCTGGGCGTGTTGCCATTTAACACGTTTGTGCAGTTCTTTGAGATACTCGTTTTTCCATCTTTTAGCAAAAAGTTGATGCAAAATTTTTAACTTCTGCCACCGATTCACGTAACTCAAAGAATAATCCGCTAAATCAGGTTCCGGGGGTGCTAGAAGCGGTCGTCCGGTAAGAAAGTGGCCAGGGGTAAGAGCACAAATGTCTTCGGGGTTTTCGCTCATCGCACTCAAAGGCCTTGAGTTCAAGCATGCTTCAATTCGGGCTAACATTGTAGAGAACTCTTCATAAGTAAATTTTTGGCAATGTGAGATACGTTTCAAATGCATTTTGAAGCTTTTTACTCCAGCTTCCCAGAGACCACCCATGTGCGGCGCACCTGGTGGTATAAAATGCCAGTCCATAGGAGCGCAGCTATGCTGCTCAAGTAGTTTTTGACGAACTTGTGCTAGAAACTGTGTTTTATCAGTTTCCAATAAGCGAGAAGCGCCAACAAATGCTGTACCATTATCTGAATATAAAGCAGCAGGGGACCCTCGACGAGAAAAAAATCTTGCAAACGCAGCTAAAAAAGCTTGAGTGGATATTTCACTAGTTATTTCTAGGTGTATTGCTTTTGTAGCAAAGCAAATAAATACTAACACGTAACCCTTGGTCATTTTACAGCCTCGACCCGCGTATGTCTTAAGGTCGAAAGGACCGGCAAAATCGACTCCAGTGTTAGTAAACGGGCTTGACAGTGATGTCCTCTCAGGGGGAAGTGCAGCCATAATTTGTTGGCTCTGTGCACGTTTTTGAATGACACAAGCTCGACATTGTGACAATACACCTTTGATCAAAACTTTCAATTTGGGGACGTAATAGTGAAGCCGCATCAATCTATACATGAGGGCATTCTGGCCATGAATTGTAGATTCGTGTAGATACGCCAGAACGAGACGGGTTAATCTTCCATTATAAGGCAGTAAGATCGGAAATCTTTCGTCGTAGGTCAATGTTGGCGCATTGGATAAGCGTCCGTTTACCCTCATTACATCGTTCGAATCCAAAAATGGATTGAAAGGTAATATGCTACTCTTTCGGGGTATAATTTGACCTTGACATAACAAATTATATTCACGCTCAAAAAATAACTTTTGACATGCAATTATCAGCCTTAATTGAGCATGGTTCAATTCATCTTTCGTGAGTTCATCACTCGGCACTAATTTCTGACGTAGTCTTGAACTACACTTATAACAAAAACGAAATATTCGACATACAACTCTCACAGCCTTTGGCAAATTTGAAAAATTTTGCAGAATGTCGGTGTTTTGAATCTGTGATATGTGCACATGGACAGCTTTTGCCTCCTCTTCAGTGTCATAATTCAGCGGGCTCATAGGCCATTCGTTATGGGGTAGCTTGAGCCACGGTGGACCACGCCACCATAACTCATTCGCTGTTAATTGGGATAGTGTGATTCCACGGGAGGCCATATCGGCGGGATTGCTTTTAGAGTCAACGTGGTACCAAGATTGATTTCCAACCTTTTCAATGATCGAAGAGACTCTATTTTCTACAAATGTCTTCCATTTGTTTGGGGGTTTTTGCAGCCATGCTAATACTATTGTGGAGTCTGTCCACAGAAATAGCTTGACGTTTTTGAGTTTAAGATTTGATTGAATGGATTCGACCAGAGTGGCCATTAGTTCTGCGCCGCAAAGTTCTTTTCTTGGCAATGAAACGAATTTGACAGGAGCAACCTTTGTCTTTGCAACCAAGAGATGCGTAGAGACATAGCCCGAGTTTTCTGCGCGTAGATACAGGGTGGCCGCATAAGCTTTCTCGGAAGCATCGCAGAAACCATGTAATTCTAGGGAATACGAGGGGTCGAAATCGACATATCGGGGAATTCGAATGTTTTCGAGATTTTTGTAATCGTCGACGAAAGCGTGCCATTGCGTTAACATTGTGGGTTTCAGTTCCTCGTCCCAGTGTACCTCATCTTTCCAAATCTGTTGCATGATCATCTTTGCTACGATTATCTTCGGGGCGAGCCAACCGGCGGGGTCAAATAACTTTGCAATCTCGGACAAGACCTTTCGCTTCGTAACTGAGTTTCGATCGGGGTAGCTCTTTAAACGGAAATAGAAATAATCATCTCCGGCATTCCACCGCAAACCTAAAGTCTTGGTGGTGCAAGAGTCTGATAAGTTCAGGAACTCTTTATCTAAAAGATGATCGGGGGGTAAGTCTTTCAGCAAATGAGCATTGTTTGCGGTCCATTTACGGAGGATAAAACCAGCTGATCTGAGCACGTCGGTGACGGCATTTCTAGCTTCCAGAGCTAACGATAAAGTGTTGGCTCCGGCTAGTACGTCGTCAACGTACATGTTGTTGCAAATAATATTAGAGGCAATGGGGTTAGTTTGCTTACAACTTTTTGCTAGCTCATGCAGTGTGCGTATTGCTAGATATGGGGCACAGTTGACGCCAAAAGTCACTGTTTTCAGCTCAAAATCTTGGGGTTCTTCTTGAGGAGATGATCGGAAGATAATTCTTTGGTAGGGGGTGTGAGATGGGTTCACAAGTATCTGACGATACATTTTCTCTATATCTGCGTTGAAGACGTATCTGAATAATCTCCAGCGCAGTATTAGTACGGTCAAGTCAGATTGCAACACTGGACCTGGGTATAGAACATCGTTAAGGCTATGACTGTTTGACGACGGGCTGGAAGCATTAAATACTACCCGTAACTTCGTGGTAGTGCTATCTAGCTTAAAAACAGCATGGTGGGGTAGGTAGTAGGCGTTATTATCATTGGAGGGGGTGACAACTGTCATTTGTTTAAGAGTTGAGTATTCGGAGATAACTCGATCATACTCAAGTTTCAATGGGGGGTTTTTCATTAGTCGCGATTCATTTCGAAGAAATTGTGACATTGCGATATGGCGGGAGGAGCCTATGTTAAGGTCTTTGGGGTATTCACGACGAAACGGTAATGAAACAACATAGCGTCCATCTGCCATGCGGTGCGTGGTAGTTGTGTAAAGGTTTTCACAGTATAAATCTTCGTCAGAAAGTCTAACTGCTCTTGGAGCTTCTTCAAGTTCCCAAAACTTTTGAAGTTGCTTGTCGATATCAACTTCGGTATAGAAGGACGAAATTATACGCAGAGGGGATTTTTTAGCAATTTTTCCAGTCACTATCCATCCGAAAACGGTTCTTTGTGCCACTAAAGACTGATTATGATCCCAGCGTATACCATTTTGAAGAATTCGGGGATAAACATCACCACCGAGAAGTACGTCAACCTCTTGGCCCTTAGGCATTTGTGCGTCAGCCATAGTTAAATCCGCAAAATCGCTAATGTTAAATTTGGATAATGAGTAATACGGCAGCTGACCAGTGAGTTTATTTACGACAAACGCTTCTGTATAGGTTTCAAAATGTTCATTGATAGGGGACCCGATCCGAATGTAGCACAACTGACTAGATGTAGCCGTTAGCGCATCGTTTAGACCATGGATGGCAGTGTTCGAATATCTAGTTTTCAGAGAAAGTTTTTTCTGAAGTTTACTTGAGATAAAGGTTGCTTCAGATGCGGAGTCAATTAATGCACGAACAGTATATTTTAGTTCACCTGCGTATATGTCAACAAGTGCAGTACCCAACAGAACTGTTGAATTAGAAGTGGACTGTATCTGTGTGGAATAAACTTGCCTCGTTAGAGCTGCAGCTTGACTAGAAGTAGAGGGGGTGGTGAGCAAATTTGGCACCTGTTGGGGGTTAGAGGTACGCACATCATGCGTTGCATTTTTCGGGGATGAAGCTACAGTATGAGGCATATATTGATGGTTGTGTTGTTGACCTGCATTTGGGACATTTTCTGTTCGATGGAGCAGAGAATGATGTTTTTGCTTGCATAAGTTGCAAACATATTGACTCTTACAGTTTTTAAATTCGTGTGACGTGCCGAGACAATTTGAGCAACGCTTTTGTTTTTTAACAATTGAAAAACGTTCTTCAACTGACATTTTTAAGAATGAGGGACATAGCCGAAGGGGATGTGAGTCAGAGCACAATGAGCATTTTCCCATCTTATTAGTGGAAATACTTGTATTATAACTCTTAAGGTTTTTTGCATTGCCAACATTCGATGGCTTTGACGCTTTGTTTGTTTTAAATGGGTTGGGGTTAACATAAGTGGTACGTATGTCTGCAATAGACTCAAGCGTTTGAAAGCGAGTAGTTAAAAATACGTCCATTTGATTCCACGATGGCAACTCTGTGCTATTTGGCAGATACTGTTCCCAAAGACTGAGCGTTACCTCCGGAAGACAAGTAGAGCATATATATACAAAAATCATATCCCAATTTGCTGTGTCTACCTGAAGGAGTGAGAGATTTGTTATACAATCATTAATCGTGCGTTGTATTTTGCGAATTGTGGCACTTGTTTCTTTAAAAATCGGGGAAATACTGAATAATGTTTTCAGTTGCGCATTAATAAGAATCCGTTTATTTTCGTATCTATTAACTAGATTTTGCCATGCCATATCGAAACCATCGTTAGTTAGTGGGCACGTTTTTAGTAATTCGCGAGCTTCGCCTTGTGTCTTTTTTATTAGGTGACACATTTTTTCGACGGGTGAAAGTCTCTTGCTATTTCGATACAGAGCCGTGAACATATCACGAAATGTTGGCCATGATTGGTAGTCACCATAAAAAACTTCTGTATCACAGGGGGGTAGAGATACACTTGGTATATGATCCTCCGGGGGGGAAATTTTATTAATTTGAATCTTACTGTTCGAGGTTTGACGCAAACTGTCCAAAATTTCATTAACCTTAGCAAGAAGAGTAACGTGAGACTCAAAAGTGGCATAATAACGCGTTTTTAGAGACTCGATGTCGACCTTTTTCTCCAAACTAGGATATTTATCCAGAATAGTGTCGTAACACGCTCTAAAACTTGACCACAAACTGAGAATTTCCTCCTTTTGTACTTCAAGAGTGTGAGTTGAGTGGTCTTCAGTCAAAATTGATTCAAAGTATGTTTTGAACTCAACCACACGATCAGAAGCGCGAATAAATGTATCCAATACAGACATTTCGGGGTAGGAAGATCTGAGCTCGTAATTAGATATAATTAAAGCTGTACGCAGAGAGACGAATATATGTCACTGATTTTCTCCGTAAGCAAATTAAGCCCGTATTTAGATTCGCTGTACTAAGGAAGTACTAATCTGCCCGTTTACACAAAGAAGTTTCTAAAATTCGCGATCTATACTAGCTGACAGTAAATATGTTAATAATAATTCGATATGTTACATATAATCCGAAAAGACACCCTTCTTTAAGTTGATAATTGATCCCAGCAGGAGTTAAATATTTGAGTATGCAATAAGTGTGTTGTACAATAGTGTACGTATAACCAAATATTTCAAAGCAATATCATGGAATATGTAAAATGTTTTACTAAAGAAATATTTTTGCAAAATAAATAAAATAGATATGTGAACTCAATATATGTATATAAATATAAGTATAGTACGGGGGAATAAATACACAGTAATATTGAAAATTCCGTTTTCCTTTATTTATTTTTCGTGGGGTTATTTCATATATTCGCCAAATTATTTATTGTAAATGCAAATAAAAAAAATGTTCGCTGGGAAACAGTGCAAACTAAACTCAAAAATATCTTTTGATAAATCCTTATCCAACGAATGCAGCAATTTTATCTTTGTTTTTAATTACAAGAAACACACACACCGCTTTTGTTTATTTCCAGCTTGCCTGTTATGTTTTTTCTTTTACTTATTTCTTTTATATACGAGTAGGTATGTATGTATATAAGTTCTGCACAAAGTTCAGCTCTTTGTTTACAATGTAAAACTTAACATATGCATGTATAATGAGTTGTGTTTGGTTTGAAACGAACCAAAGCTTCTGTTGTTTGAGATGTCAAGTACGATCGAGCTGTTTGTTGTAACTTAAGCTTGGCTTACAACCCAAGCTTTCGGTGAAAAGTATGCAAGTTTAGTTGATCGCAAATTTTGTAGATATTAGCACTGTTAATTTAAAGACTGCTGTTGTTAAAAAATGCACGGGGTACGAATGTATGTATGTTAACTACAGACGTGTGTAAGAAATTAAGCGTTTTAACAGAATTTACACTCTGTGGAATTTATGCACTTTAGCGAGGGATTTTTTTGTTTTGACAATTTTATAACTGCATATATGTATGCACGTATGTATATACATATATGTATATATTTTTTTTTTCTTTGCACACCGATAAGACTAGTGACACTTGTACATAACTACGAAAAATCACTTACATACTTTATTTTATATTTTAAACAAACCACTGCAGCTCGAATATCGGGGATAGTTTTTTTTTCAGCACACAGTTTTGTTGTTGAGATGATGTGGATTATCACGGGGGTTTTCCTAGCGTACCTGGCGTAAATACACCTTCGCCTTGTATTCCTATCCGGCTCGAAGGACCAAAAAGATGTTGGGGTATAAGCCACCAGAGGTAGTGGCATAAAATTTTCCAGTTGGAGTAAATATAAATACGGGGATTTATTTAATGTGGAGTTATAATCGTGATTTATTTTAGCATTGGCGGTATACGCACTTTCTTTTTGTTTACACTAGTTCACAAGCTCTCAAGTAAGTTTTTTTGGTATTATAAGTATGTGTATTTAAATATAAATTATCATCAGGATATTAAGAACTTTAACAATTTAATTTTATATCGACTTGATCATTCGATTCACACTGAGTAAGTGAGTTATTACCTTTTTTTGTGCACAAAGTACGCAATGAGACAAACTACAAAAGTGGTGAGTGTCGCGTTCTCATTGCATACTTTGTGAGTAGTTATGAATTAGATGTCCTGCCCCAATTAAAATTCTCAAATTTCAGCAATTAAAATTTAAAATTTTGATGTTAATTGCCTAAATTTTGTTTTTAATTACTGAAATTTGAGAAATTTTTTTTTCGGCGTTCTTTGATATGTTAGTGTGTGTTTGTGTGATTTTTTTCCCACGTTATATTAAGGGGGTTCACAGTTTTGTTGTTTTATTTTTAGTATTTTGTGAGTATGCGGGCGTGAGAATTTCTGTCTGTCTGTGGGAATATCTGTGTGTCTGTCTGTGGGAATATCTGTGTGTCTGTCTGTGGGAATTTAATTAAGTCTGTTAGTGATTTGAGGGTGTTGTTGAAATAGTTTGATTTCTTTTTTTGTATGTGAGCTCTGTTGTTTGTGTGTAATTTTCTCAGGCTGGTATTTATGTATATGTAGAAATAAATTGTTTTTCATGTTGACATTTGGCGGAGGAGAGTTTCTATCAGGAGTACGGTACGTAGTATAAAATATTCTGATATATCTGAATGGCCCTAATTTTGTGTGTGTGTGTTTTTTGTTTATAATACTGGACGATGAGATTTTCTTATTTTGTCCAGCTTATATTTGTTCTGTGTTAAAGTGTGTTTGTTTACATTTAATGTGTGGGGTTCTTTTTAAAATGTTTTCTTTTATTTATTTATTTATTTAAGCATGTCCGTCTTTTTGACTGAGCGTCTTTTCTAACGTCGGCCGGTCACTTGGACTGTTTTCAGTATGTGGATATGTAAGTTCTAATAAATATTTGAGTACGCAATCGCATGGGTGTAAAATTTGATATGTGTACATATATATACCTATCTGCAAATTTATTTGATGTATGCATGTACATACAAATAAGTGTTTGCTCTTTGTTTGTATTAATTTTTTGATCAGTGGGAATTTTTTTTTTATTTTGTGTCAAATATTCGCTTGAGCGTTTAAATGCCCCGTTGTGTGTAGCTGTGAAATATTTAGTTTATATGTATGTGAAATAAAAAAACATTTGTTTTAATTTTTATATGCATTTATTGAAAAGTTTCTTGGAAGTTTCTGTTTTAAGTAAAATTGCATTCTTTAAGGCACAAACACCATAGTTGTGGTAACTACAATAGAAATATTTCGGATGCACAGTTTCCATTTGTTTAAAATTAATGCAGCCAATTTCTTCAATGTTAAGAACTGTTTGATGAATCATTTCTTCTAACCATTTTTTCTTCTCTTCTCCTTTAACATAGATTGTATAATATTGTAAATTGTCTTTTAGAAATCTGCAAATGCTTTCAAATGATACTGATCCATCATTCCAGTATAGATGGTGGTAGTTTTTTGTTAACCAATTTGCTTCTCTTTGCTTTTTTGCCGATAAACATTGGAAATCATATGGAGGTTTTATAATGAAATTGGTGTGTTCATTATTGTTGAAAACAACTGCTACTTCTTTGGCAATAAAATTGTTTGAATTACTTTTGAAACCTTGTAGGTCAATGAAAACAATATGGTTATCCATATTACTTAATTTACAAGACTTTTCGAACTTGTCCTTTTATAGGAATATATTCAATTATACGATCATGAATAAGAATGCAGTAAGCTGATGTCTTTGATGGAATATTTGTTGCTGTTTCAAATTCAATTTTTATATCAATTGGTCCGTTATTGAGCGACTCGTTTTGATGGCTGACATCTACTACAATAATCGGCGCATTATTTTTAAATTCTGGGGCGGTGAGAAGCGGTTGAGATTCTCTCATGTAGTAGCTCTGTTGAAATCTTAGATACATATCATATAGAATTGCATAACGTTCATTTTTAAATTTAATATTTAGATCATCGTATGGGTATGATACTGAATTTAAATGAACTTTTAAATTAGTTAGGTCACAATGAACAAACTTATTGTCGTGTTGAAAAGCAATCAATACAAAACGGGGGCGTTCTCTACTTGCAGCTAATTTAACATTCCAAATATGACTTGTTCCTGTATTTAATTGAGGATTAATATGACAATCCCAGGTACGGAATGCCATCGGTATAGAAGCACCATTGTTAATAATTTTGATCATATTCAACTTGCTAAGATCAGATAATTGTACGTGTGGAATTCTCCATGAGATGAGTGAAATTGTAAGTTTTGCTTTTTCAGTAGAAACGTTCGAGTGTACAAGATCTTCATCATTCTTATTACGCAAGAGTATCAATTCATGCTTTCCATTTAGTATAACTTTGTTGTAGTCTTCAGCGAATCCTAAAAGCATCTTAAGTGGTACATAGAAATTAAAGTATCCATTTACAAGATTGACATCATCGACTTTGTTCCATCCAGCATTGTACATCGAAATGCTTTCCGTTGGTGATAAAGAAACCAAGTTTTTTATAGTGCTTGTGGCTCCTAAATATCTTGTATGATCAATTTCAATACCATTCAGCTCATAGCGAATTTCATCAAATAGATATGCCACAAAGTTGTTTTTTAATTTGAAATTAGCTGAAGATTTAGAGGTTTTCTCATCTAAAACAGACCCTTCCACATATATATAACTTTCACTAGGTAACACGTACAAATCTTGATTTTGTATTGAAATGCGAATTTCATCATTATTGTTGTAAGATTGTAGGTATGGTATATAAGTATGATAGTCCTTTTTAATTATATTTTCATCAGATAGAGGTCTATCTAAGACATTTATTATTGAACTCATTTTGTTTTCAATTTAAAATTCAAAGACTTGAGAAAACTTTTATTTTCTTTCGTTAGAGTTTTTTGCTGAACTGCTGATCTCTTTAAATGTGGTTTAGATTGTGATAATGTTTTAGGATTGTATGTTGATTTTGTTGTTATATTTTTTGATATGTTCGAGTTGAATATTAACATTATTTAGTCGGCCTTAAGTGTATTCGTATTGTTATTTCTTCTCCTCGGAAATTAATTAAATAACCGTGCTGATCAACCACTCGTAGCGTTAGTGAACTTATCTCTCTGGAGTTCACAGGTAAATAAATGAGGTTTCTAGGAATCTCAGCTATTTTATAGCCTGGTGGTACATTAATTGGAAACTCATGTAGTGTATGCGATTTGGAATTGTTCATATATGTATTAACAGAGATACTACTTTCAATTCGCAAGAGATTAACCTTGAAAATGTTAACTGGAAGGTCAGAGTAGTGATCATCGTTTGGAGTTAGGATTTTGCTGTTGAATCCTAAAAGTTTACCAATTGTATTTTCTTTATTAAAATAAATAGAATCATTGGAGCTGGTGACTTTAACTTGCATTGTATTGTTATTGGCTTCTATAAAAATCTTATTTTCTGGTCTGTGTCGTTTGTATTCTTCCTCTATATAATCAACTATATCATTCAATTCATAAGATCCAATTGGTACTTCAATTACAAGTTCGCCTATATGAAACTTATTGTTATAGTCATCAATATTCGGTATGCTGTTGTATGAATGAAAATCAGTTAGAGCACACTCATATGCACCATTTAAATCGATAGGAGGAAAGTAATTGGCTGATAACTCTGATGTGTTGGAGCTCAGAGTAAGTGTTATTGACATTATGACTGACCGATTACAAATGAATAAAGTTTAACACACAAAGTTTATTTATAAATTTACATATTTATTTAATTTATATTTTAAATTTACATTATAATCTTAAGTACTAAGAAGTATGTTAATTATTGATGTTTTGTTTTATCTATGATATTTCATCTTTGGTTATCCAAGAATTGTGCTCTTTACTAAATCCTAACCATTTAACAAATGCTTTGGCTCCTCTAGTTTTAATAACCTTTTCAACTAGATATGTATTTGGAAATCTAGTTTTTGAAAGTTCTTCAGAATAGAATCCACCTTTAATCGGGTTTCCAAGATAATCTTCTAATATGTATGTTGCAGGATAAGTGTTTTGAACTCTTTTAATTGTGAAAATTTCTGTTGTCCAATTTGGAGTATAACCTTTTTCAAATGTATGTTTATATTTGCTTATGCGCACATGATCTCCAACATTAAATTTCGAGGTTTTATACATCTTCAAATGACTGTATACTGTATTTAATAATCTTTTCTCATTTGTTGAGTTGACTTTAATTGGAGGCATTTTAATGGTACGATGAACTTTACTGTTGTATGCTTTTAATAAATCTTTGTAGATATCTAACCAGTTATATGAACCATTAAAACTAAATTCTTTCCACATCATCCCTTTTAATGTTCTATTAAATCGTTCTACTATTGATGCTTTCATTGTGCTATACGTTGAATAGTGATTAATGTTGTGCTTATCCATCAATTCCGCAAAGTTTTTATTAAAAAATTCTTTACCATCGTCTGTTTGTAGGTTTTTTGGTACTCGTCCCAATTGAAAAATATCTACCATTGCTTGTGTTGTTTCAAGTGCAGTTTTTGTTTTCAGCGGTACTGCCCATGCATATTTTGAGAATGTATCAATTATGGTTAACAAAAATCTATAATTTTTATTGTCTATAGAGTAATTTCCCATTTCAACTAAATCAGCTTGCCAGAGATCATCTATTCCTTTCATCACAACTCTACGACGTGCAAAAGATTTTCGAGCTTGTTTATGGAGTTCGTTAACTAGATTTCTTTTCGAAGACATGTTTATAGTTTTAAGAATTGTTTTGAATGCGTTGTAATCTGTTTGATGAACTTTTACTTATTGATGTGAACATGTAATTTTCCAATCTATAAATCTTTTCATTTAACTTCTCTTTTGTAGGCTCTCAACAAATCTTTGTAGATAACCATCTTCCAAAAATGTATGGATTTTGGAAATGCTTTCTTCAATTTTCTTATTCTTTTCCAACTGTAATGTTGTTGCTTGTTGTAGCATTTCGAGTTGAATTCTAAAAGTATCGTACATTTTATTTTTATCTTCCTTAAAGTATTTTAATAGTTTGTATTCTATTTCTTCGATTTGATTTTGCAGAAACAATTTATTGATAACATCGTTTTCCTCCACAGCCTTTGCCACATTTTTGATTCTTTTGTTTTGGACATCGATGTTATTGTTCGTATCCATAAAGAACCCCAACAGTCTAGGGGCATTTTTCAGTGAAATTATATCGCTTGTACCGTTTAGATAGTGTCCAAACTTATCAACAGACATACTTTATATAGATTATTGTATTATATTAGCTTCGCGTAGTTCTTCAATAATTGATACAATCTCGTTATTATGATTAGTATGACCAGCAGCTTGTGATGCTATCAGTAGACGAAGTCGATCTACCAACTCATTTGGATCATCCCAGTATATATAGTTTGGTTTATGGGGGTTAAATTGCATCAATCCACCACCTTTATAATTAGATGATGTCTTATTTGCTATTGCTTTTGATACAGACTGTTGGTTTTGCTCTTTAAACATCTTTTTAATAATATGTTTATATTTATATGCTTTCGTTCCCTTGATTTGACCATCAGGTTTATATTCTCTTCTGTACGCATTTGTACTAATTAAGATTTTTTTGTAGAGTTCTAGTTCATATTTATCATAGTTTTTTGGCGTTTTATGAAACATTAGAGAAAACAGTCCTGGCGTTAGAGCCCATATTTGACCACCAACCTGTATTTTACCTTCATTTAATTTGAGGTTACTATCACCAAATTTCCATTCATTATTGAAATCTTTATGTGGCCCATAGTTAGTATCTAATTCATTTCTGCCCTCCAAGACTGATAAGTCAGTGTAACTCTCTTCAATATTTGAATTCTGTGAGTAAAAATGATCATCATCCTCATTGTCACTATTACTTTCATTAGAATCATTGAATGATTTGCTATTATCAAATATTGCTCCTTCTACAAGTTTCTTTGGTGTACTTGTCTCCAATTTAATTGGTGATTTATTAATATGAGGACTGTTAGTCTCTTCAATTTCTGTTTTCATCTCATTCTTTTCTTTTTTGATAATTCTATTGATATTGTTAGAATTATTTATAAATTCATTTAAGGGGTCTGTTATAGGTTTGAATGTATCTCTTAGTTGATCACGTGTATCTATTTCACCAGTTTTTATACTACGAAGCTTTTTCTTCAAGACGTTTCTCGTTGCAACCAATTCTTTTAAAACTTTCTCATCCATGTTTAGCAACAGCAAATATCAGATCAGGTAATCAGGTATCAGATCAGATTATCAGGTATCAGATCAGCTTATCAGGTATCAGATCAGATTATCAGGTATCAGATCAGCTTATCAGGTATCAGATCAGATTATTAGGTATCAGATCAGATTATTAGGTATCAGATCAGGTATCAGATCAGATTATTAGGTATCAGATCAGATTATTAGGTATCAGATCAGCTTATCAGGTATCAGATCAGCTTATCAGGTATCAGATTAGATTATCAGGTATCAGATCAGATTATCAGGTATCAGATCAGATTACCAGGTATCTCATCAGGTTATCAGCTATCTCGTCTTAACAAATAGATGTATGAAGTTTGAAGTCAGATTGCATACTAAAGATTTTTTTATTTATTTTTTTTATGTAGAGTAATTTATATTGTTATGAAATAGTCGAATAATTTTCTATAGCGACCATTGTTTAATTCATTATCTTTGCTTATCATCAGAAATCCATATTTTTCCTTCCAACACACTCGACAAATTTCACGAAACTTTTCATAACTCATATCGGTAGCAACATGATCCCTATAAACGTGCTTCATATTTGTCTCATCTTGTTTAAACATTATAATTACATTCGCATTGTCTCTTATTAAATGCTTAGGAATTCTGGTATAAGTTTGACACAAGTAGAATGAATCGACATCCTTATGTCGTCCCATACAAAAATAAGCTCTTACATTATTCTGCTTCTCACATGCAACATCATCAAATATCATAATTGAATTAGTTTTAGCTTCATTAGGGGGGATAACTGACTCATTGTCGGCGAATGTGTAATATCCCATACCTTTAATTGGTGAAATTAATCTCTTCAAGTATTCATATTTCGGCTGATATAGTGATTTTGAGTATAAATAGATGTTTTCAAACTTTAGTCCGTTAGGACTTTCTAGTAAGCCAATCATAACATTAGTCTTTCCACAATTTGAGGGTCCAACTATTAGACCACGAATGGAATTTGGTAAGAGTGAACTATGTTTTATTTTTGAACTTATGTTCGATGAATCATCAATATTACGAATCAAAATATTTTTATGTTGTTTTACTAACTGCATTTTTGTAACTAAATGCAATTCATGTTTGTTACGTTTTATTAT
Source organism: Gymnocheta viridis (assembly GCA_956483585.1). Classification (NCBI taxonomy): domain Eukaryota; kingdom Metazoa; phylum Arthropoda; class Insecta; order Diptera; family Tachinidae; genus Gymnocheta; species Gymnocheta viridis. Next base: position 64,978,436 of record OY101442.1, on the reverse strand, counting down.
AGAAAAATTAAATAAATAAGATGGTTATACATTACAACAAGTCGTTTAGTCATAAAAACACCTTCGTTGGAGCAGGTACAGTAGATAAAATAATAAATAATCTTCCTGTTGAACTTCATCTTCCTGGATATCAGTACTGTGGACCTGGAACAAAACTACAAAAACGTTTAGACCGAGGTGATAAAGGCATTAATTTATTGGACTCTGCCTGCAAAAATCACGACATAGCTTATTCTAAAAATAGGGATTTAAGTATTAGACATCAGGCAGATAAAATTCTTGAAAATTCAGCTTGGGATCGAGTTTTATCAAAAGATAGCAGTCTTGCAGAAAAATCATTTGCATATATGGTTACTAACGCAATGAAAGCGAAAACAAAATTTGGGATGGGTGTGGAGAAAAAGAAAAATTATAGGAAAACCAAATTAAATGGTAAAAAATTGTTCACTTCATCAATTAGAGCTGCAACAAAAATACTAAAGAAGGAAAAACCTTTAGACATTAACTCTGCTATTAGAATCGCACGTAAAACTATCAACAAATCATTAAAAGGAAGAAAATCACATGTTATAATACCACGCATAATAAGTGTTCCAAAAATTGGTGGTTTTTTACCCCTAATACCGATTCTAACTGCTCTGGGTGCAATTGGCAGTCTAGCCACTGGAGGTGCTGCCATAGCTAAGGCTGTAAATGCAGCAAAGAATGCGAAAAATCAACTTGATGAAGCAACTAGACATAATAAAGCAATGGAATCGATAGCTGTCGGGAAAGGACTTTACCTAAAACCATATAAAAAGGGTTATGGCTTAGTTTGCAAAGAACAGACAAAAAACTCTTAGAAATGCTACCTAATAGACCACTATCAGAAGTCGAACTGAGAAAATTTTCAATCAAAATTCCACATTTTAGAGGAGTTTTCATGTTGGACTCACTACCAAAAAGGCCAAAGAAAATAGAATGTGGAATAATCAATTTAGATATATCAACAGGAGCTGGTACACATTGGGTAGCATATTATAAAAATATTAATGAAAAAGAATATTTCGACAGTTTTGGAAACTTACAACCTCCTTCGGAAGTAGTCAAATATCTTGGTACAAATATAAAATACAACTATAATCAACATCAGAATTTCAATACATTTACTTGTGGTCATTTTTGTCTTAAGTTTCTTTATGAAATAACTGAAAAGATTAAATAAAAACACATACACAAATATATATTTTAATAAATTATTTATTGATTTTTTATATTTATTTATTTTTAATTTATTGTACAGAATTAATTTATTTTACTGCCAAATGGGATATTGAGTATTTGGAATTAAAAATTCATCGATCTCAGTATCCAAAATCAAGCTTCGTTCCCCTTCTCTGTGTAAACGAAATTTTCCACTCGAGAGCTCCTTAATTTCATCATCTGCGAGCGAACCGTATCGGTTAGGTAAGAACATTATATGGTTTTCTAATTCTATTTGAATTGTTGCCCCATATTTTGTTGTCACTCGTTTTGCGTTAATTATAGGATATTTTACTAAAATATCCAATTCCTTAGCGTGGATTAGACTTTTATTATTAAAAGAATTAAATTTGTTCACCAAATTTTTTGCGGAGTCCATTTTTTATAGTCTTCTCACTTTGAATCTTTTTTTGAAATTGATCTTGAAAGTATATTTGATGGTTCCAAGAAGCCTAACAGAAAATATTTGTTGTGAAATAGTGAACATAGTGGAGAGGAATAGCGATAGAGAAAAAGAAAAAGATAGTGATAGAGAAAGAGAGAGAGAGAGAGGGTGTGCTTAAAGGAAGTAATTATAGATTTGTTAATAGAAATATTTTTAAAGACCAGAAGAGCTCACTTTTCAAATTTAGCAAAGCAAATTAGTAGTAGCAAGGTGATATTCAAACAATCATCATCGTTATTCACCAACAATTAAGAAAATGACTCAAATCAGAAACAAAATTAATAAGTTTTTGGTAGATTTCGAGTGCTTCCAACTTTACGAACACTGGGAAATGATTAAATTTTTCCTCAATATGCTCAACGAAAATGAGGAGTTTGGAATCACAGATGATGAGGACAAAGATGAGGGGCATTTTAAGTGTTGCCCGTGGTACAATCCAACTTGCCTAGAAGGGCCAGATACCTGCCGCTGCTCTATATTCTATTTACGAAAAGCAGCAATAAACAATATAATTACCACATACTATGAAATGTTTTCTCCATTAAAACTAATAAAGCAAAATCAATTTATTAAATAAAATACCTAATTTGTCTTGTTATTTGAAGGATTGATTAGGAATGTGGTATCCTAGACAACATCAATAACTTAATGTGATCAAATTCTTAAAATTTCGGTAGCTGTATAAAATATTGTAAAAATTTAAGAATTCTAAAAAAATATAAGAGAGTGGAAGATTCAGCAACGTATTAAATAAATAATAATAGAAGATAATAAATTAGAAAAAATATAAATAAAACAACAAATCCATTTTCCATTTTCATTATAAATTTATTTATACATTTATTTATTTCTTTTTTATTTTAGCAATAAAAGAATTTTTCTTAATAATTAGGATATTATTATTATTATAATTTCAACCTTCTTCTTGAAGTTTAGCAATCTCTACTAACAGCATATCAAGTTCATACTGAGGATTGGTTTCTTCTATTCGAAAATGATACCATCCATAAGTGTTTATATTATTAGTCCTTATTTTTCTTTTATCATCTGCACAACTTAATACTACTTTATTTAATTGATTAGTATATATTTCATGTAATTTGGATTTAAATGTTAGCATGGTATCATATATAATAGACTTATCAAATAAGCAGTTTCTATAAGAAACTAAGCTGTACTTATCTAAAACGGATTTCTTCACCCCCTTCGATTTTTTTACATCATTTTGATCTTGCACACTAAAGGAATACATCTTAGATCGCAGCCCAACAAACTCTTTCATTATTTTTCCGCAATTTTCATCCTTCATCATACACAAAACCTTTTTGTTCAAACGAGGAATACCATATATATTATCTACAGAATAATCAGATGTATCAAATTGTTGTTCGATATCAGTTTTTATGTCAGCGTAAAAGTCATCAGTTTGTACAGTGTAAATAAAAGAGTCAGTATCCATATAATTTAAAGATAACCTTTCCTTGAATTTAGGTTGCATGTACCCATAATGGAAATTATACATTTTCCACTTGGAAAGCTCCAGTACACAAAATCCTAAGTAAATAGGTTTATTATAACAAGTCTTGACTCTATTCATTTCGATAGCTACCATATCTTCAGAAAATATGGATAAACTATGGAAATTGGACTTTGATATCCAATCTTGAGCTCCCAAATGATTCCGGTTTGTTCTGCTCCAATTCGTTACAATTCTTACGTCTCTCCTCTTGTCCACATTCTCCATAGTTTTGCCATACACAGCGTTATTGAGCAATTTGAAGAAATTTTTCTCAAAAGCATTTTTAGCAGTGGCTCTATGTTTGGTATTTAAGTCGATATAACCTTTTAACCATTGAGATTGTTTAAATGCGAGAATACGATGTGTTTTCTTCAAAACTAAACCATATTCCAAGCATTGCTTGAGAACTCTATAATGTATAACATATGACTGCTTTGTAGAGAAATCAGTTATCAATTTGTTGTACTTCGTTTGCAAAGTTTTTTTATTCTCAGCGCAAAAAGGAAGATCATTGTGTAAGTCATGCAAATTTGAAGGATAATCCAAAGTGACCTCATATACATAACCATCTGTTCCATTATCAGCTATGCTTTCCGGATCCAGATCCAGCTCCTCATTCGATAACCATCTAAACCCTCCATAAGGGAGATGTTCAGACATCGCCCAACCGTAAAGGTTATTTGCATCTAAATAGACCAGAAATTCTGAGGGCTTCTCTTTGTCGAAATCATCTAAATATTTGTTATTTGCTTTTGAATATCTTTTACTACACTGTACAATCCCCCCACGTATACCTTTTTTCATGAAATTATACATATCTATGTCCGTTAATAATTCCAATTCAATTTTTGTATGTTTCAACATTGCATCCCAGGCAAGTCCAGGAGCTGTGTAATATTGACATGGATCCAACTCATATATACCTTTACAAACTTTTCTGAAGTTCTCAAAAATATCTGTTAGTAAAAGCACATCTGTTTTTAAGTAGAGTTCCATGTAATCTTTCATTGTTTTGCACCTAAAAGTCTTCCATACCTCTTCAGCGTGTGAGTATTCCTCTAAAGAACATTCTTTATTGTTCAGTTTATTAAAGAAATCTCTGCGTGAAGGAAGCTGACACTCATTAAATTTTTGAAATGAATTTAGATACTCATACGGGAAAATACCTTTTTTCTTAATGAGTTGAAATTCTTTTTCTGTCTGAAACAAGGATCTAATGGTACTGAAATCATTATCTGATAAGTTGCAGGCCAATGATTCCAAACTGTCAGCCATAAAACGCATTGTATCAAGAAATCTTATTTCAAGATTATGGTCATCGCTCATTTCTGTAAATTGGGACAGAGATATATAAAGCTCCTTATTAAGAGGAAGTACTTTTAGTTTCATAGAAATCTTCCCCAATTCTTTAATAAAAAGATGTGAGTCATAATTTGAGTAATTGTGAAAGTAAACTGGTATAAACTTAGGAATTTGGTAATTTAGATTACAATTTTTGTGGGCTGCACCTCTAAACTTTCCACTAATGTGACAGTGATCTCTAACACGATCATTACCTAGAAATTTTTGACATATATTGCAATTCAATGCATTATAAAAACTATAAATTTCGGAGGGGGATAGAGTATCCATTTGTCTCTTATTTACTAAATGATCATTATAAATATCCTGACAGTCTTGAGTTAAAAAGAAAACAAATTTTTCTGATGCATCTTCCCCTGTGTACACTCTTAACTTATCTAATTTCTTGTTGTTGATACATTTAATGTAATAGCTAAAAGCACAAGGAATGTGCTTCTTAACAAATTTGGTTTTACTACTTACACTACAATTAAAATCCTCTAAAATGCACTCAAAGTCTGCATAAACAACGAAGGGGACGTCCATTTTCTTTTGATGCCCCTTAAACTGAAGAACATCATTTGGAGCCGTTGGCATAGTGGTTACTATTTGTCCACACTCTGTTTTGTGTTTACTCATAGTGTTCTCACTATGAGTGTATTGCAGGCAGCTGTTGCAGAAAATAAGCTTATTACAACCTTTGGTAGTCTGATTCTTCAAAAGTCTGTAAATAAAATGTATTTTATTAAAAATTATATTACGTATATATGTAACCTTAAATTAAACTTTCATTTAATTTTTTTAATTTACCTCGATATGTTCTTTATTAAAATATAGTGATGATCTTCACCATTCTCCAAAAGTAGCAAGTTGACATGATTGTTTTTTTCTTTTTTAGTTAAATAGAATGGTCCAATAATCTCGTCAGTTTCCTCATCATACCCGAACACGTTTATACTTATGCTAGAGTTGTTTTTTTCAAAAATGTTAATATGTTTTAGTTTTAATGGGAACGTTAACAAGGTGAAATCTAATACAACATCATTTTGAAGACTAATGAATTCGTCATTTATGTCAACAATATCATATGAACTACAACGTTCTGGATGTTTGTATTTCCTAGTATCCATTGCAGCAATCAAAGCCCACTTAAAGCAGTATTCATCATCGTTTTCTATATTTATACAAGCTTTTTTTGCTATTAGCTTTTCAGGTGCAGATATCCAATTTGACCCTTTAACAAGAGAAGATTTGTTGATACTTATTTCTGCCCGAACTATACGTGTTAAAGTCCAACCAGAATCCCTCTCTTGAAATTCGGACATTTTATTTGAAATTTCTTCAATTTGTTTAGCGAATAGTTCATGTATGTCGTCTCCTTTGATCAGCAAATTCATTTTAGCTCTATGAGTTATTATACTCAACTCCAATTCTTCTCCAATAATTTTAATGTATTCTGCCACAATACTTATATTAAATTTGATTATTGTATGTTTGAACAAATTGTTCTGAAGCCTGTCAATAAAAATACTATTATTTTCCTCAATAAACTCTTCTAAAAGAAGTTGATCTTTTTTATTGGGAATTCCATATGTGACGATATTGTTTTTGAATGCTTTTGATATTTCATAATATCTCACATTTTCTTCGGCTTCTTCTGTCCTAGCATGTGGAGCATTCGTCGAAGTTGGCAGATTTTCTTGACCTTCGTCTTCTCCTTTTTCTTCTACTTCTTCGTCATTGCTCTCAGGTAAACTAATATCCATATCATCATTCATTAAAGTACCTCCAAAGGCATCTGCTCTTTGTTGTTGAGGTTGTTGTTGGTGGTAAGTAAAAGGCTGCATTTGCATCGAATCAGAATACTGCTGCAATTGATTATTCCATGTTGTGGGATAATAAAAGTAGCTTGGATACTCATATTGCTGACATTGCATTGGCACTCCAGAACCCCACAAAAGCTGATTATTCCATGCCATTGGCATGGGATAGCAGCTAGGCATAGCGTATTGCTGATGGTTCATTGGTAGTGGATATTGTTGGTACTGTACAGAAGCGTGATGAGATGACTGAGGTTGTTCTCTATTTGAGTCCTGATTCATGATCACTTGACCCTGTTCAGAGTGGTTTTGGATGTGATTAAGGAATGATTTTTGGTATTTGTATACCTTATTGCACAAATTACACTGATACACGGAAGAACTCATTTTCTGTTTGATGCGTTAATAATTTAATTAAAAAACACAAATATTTTATATAAATTGTTTTGAAAAACAAAATAACCACTTTAATGAATAAATTAATTTTTAAATTAATAAAGTTTTAAACTAACAAAATTGGAAGTATTAAGGATTTGAAATTAAACTTGTAGATACTTGTAGATACAATACTGTACTGACTCAAGCTTAGAAAAGTTGCCAAATAATATATAAGAATATTTGTGGTATACATAATTTCATTAAAGTAGTTTCCAGGGGTAAAGCGACTACTTGCCCCAATAGAAACCTATGTCACAAAAAAAAAATTAGCGAAACAAAACCTCTAAGCTACAAAAAAAAATGTAGCTAAAGAAATCCCTATGATGCAAAATTTTATGTAAACAAACATTTTTGCATGTTTTTCAAACTTATGGAAATATAACGATAGAAAACACAAGCATGCTACAGCATGCAGATATGTACGTTACAACATTTTGTTGCGAAACAATTCGTCCGTTGCATAAATTTTATTGTAAACAAATATTGAGTTAAAGTAGAAACATGCTAAATCATGTGTGTATCATAAATGTGTATCAAATAAACAAACTGAAAGAGTATTAGGAGCATGCAGAAGCATGCTTAATATAAAAAATAATTTTTTAAAAAATCCTTACGTTGCATAAATTTTATTGTAAACATATATTGAGTTAAAGTAGAAACATGCTAAATCATGTGTGTATCAAAAATATGTATCAAATAAACAAACTGAAAGAGTATTAGGAGCATGCAGAAGCATGCTTAATATAAAAAATTATTTTTTAAAAAATCCTTACGTTGCAAAATTTATTGTAAACAAACACTACTTTAAATGTGTATAATATAAAAGAATAAGGGAGAGAATATTGAGAGCATGCAAGAGCATGCTTGATATAAAAAATATTTTTGTTTTTAAAAAAATCCTTACGTTGCAAAAATTTTGAAGTCAAAGATATTACTATGTCGTGAACGACTTTGTGGTAAATGAAATGACTACGTTGCAAAAATTTTGAAGTCAAAGATAGTACTATGTCGTGTACGACTTTGTGGTAAATGAAATGACTACGATGCAAAAATTTTGTAGCAAAAGACCTTTTCAAAAAATCGAATTCTTAAATTCTAATATTATCATATTCATTTAAAAAATGAGTTTCGAGAAGAAAACACCGTTGTACAAGAGATTGACGCGCCACTATCGGAAAGGATATGCTAAGGCATTCTTAAAAAAACAGATGGAAGAACTTTTAGAAGGTGATGAGGAGCTGTTTCTCAAAGTAAATACGCAAGAAGTAATAGTGTCACCAATTACAACACCAGCAACCATTGAAATACTTGATGTGCAAAGACTTCCATCCATCGATGTACCAATGTTTCTAGCATTGTATGAAAATTCGGACGATGCAATTTTGGATGAAGCAGCTGAAGCCGTTGAGACTGCTTCTAACCTCTTCTAAAAAATTTTTAATGACAGATTTATTTAATAAAAATAAATGCATATAAAAATTAAAACAAATGTTTTTTTATTTCACATACATATAAACTAAATATTTCACAGCTACACACAACGGGGCATTTAATTCCATCAAAGACATCAGCTTACTGCATTCTTATTCATGATCGTATAATTGAATATATTCCTATAAAAGGACAAGTTCGAAAAGTCTTGTAAATTAAGTAATATGGATAACCATATTGTTTTCATTGACCTACAAGGTTTCAAAAGTAATTCAAACAATTTTATTGCCAAAGAAGTAGCAGTTGTTTTCAACAATAATGAACACACCAATTTCATTATAAAACCTCCATATGATTTCCAATGTTTATCGGCAAAAAAGCAAAGAGAAGCAAATTGGTTAACAAAAAACTACCACCATCTATACTGGAATGATGGATCAGTATCATTTGAAAGCATTTGCAGATTTCTAAAAGACAATTTACAATATTATACAATCTATGTTAAAGGAGAAGAGAAGAAAAAATGGTTAGAAGAAATGATTCATCAAACAGTTCTTAACATTGAAGAAATTGGCTGCATTAATTTTAAACAAATGGAAACTGTGCATCCGAAATATTTCTATTGTAGTTACCACAACTATGGTGTTTGTGCCTTAAAGAATGCAATTTTACTTAAAACAGAAACTTCCAAGAAACTTTTCAATAAATGCATATAAAAATTAAAACAAATGTTTTTTTATTTCACATACATATAAACTAAATATTTCACAGCTACACACAACGGGGCATTTAAACGCTCAAGCGAATATTTGACACAAAATAAAAAAAAAATTCCCACTGATCAAAAAATTAATACAAACAAAGAGCAAACACTTATTTGTATGTACATGCATACATCAAATAAATTTGCAGATAGGTATATATATGTACACATATCAAATTTTACACCCATGCGATTGCGTACTCAAATATTTATTAGAACTTACATATCCACATACTGAAAACAGTCCAAGTGACCGGCCGACGTTAGAAAAGACGCTCAGTCAAAAAGACGGACATGCTTAAATAAATAAATAAATAAAAGAAAACATTTTAAAAAGAACCCCACACATTAAATGTAAACAAACACACTTTAACACAGAACAAATATAAGCTGGACAAAATAAGAAAATCTCATCGTCCAGTATTATAAACAAAAAACACACACACACAAAATTAGGGCCATTCAGATATATCAGAATATTTTATACTACGTACCGTACTCCTGATAGAAACTCTCCTCCGCCAAATGTCAACATGAAAAACAATTTATTTCTACATATACATAAATACCAGCCTGAGAAAATTACACACAAACAACAGAGCTCACATACAAAAAAAGAAATCAAACTATTTCAACAACACCCTCAAATCACTAACAGACTTAATTAAATTCCCACAGACAGACACACAGATATTCCCACAGACAGACACACAGATATTCCCACAGACAGACAGAAATTCTCACGCCCGCATACTCACAAAATACTAAAAATAAAACAACAAAACTGTGAACCCCCTTAATATAACGTGGGAAAAAAATCACACAAACACACACTAACATATCAAAGAACGCCGAAAAAAAAATTTCTCAAATTTCAGTAATTAAAAACAAAATTTAGGCAATTAACATCAAAATTTTAAATTTTAATTGCTGAAATTTGAGAATTTTAATTGGGGCAGGACATCTAATTCATAACTACTTTTGTGCAGTGACTTAAAATATTACATTCTTAAATTCTTGCGCGTAAACAAAGTTGATTTGTTGTATCCATTACAAATTCATGATATTCATAATAATTTTTCTTTTTGTAGCGAAAATAAAAAATCCTCCACATTCTAAAGAAAAGAAATTAATTGTTGATTTAAATAATAAATATGGATATGTAATATATTATAAAAATTTACAACAATGTTTAAAACATGGTTTAAAGTTAGTAAAAATTCATCGAATTTTGAAATTTAAGCAATCAGCCTGGTTAAAGCCATATATTTCATTATACTATACGAGTTGTTATAGAAGGGATCTCATCAAACGAGTTCAAGATTAATTCAGGGGTACCGCAAGGATCCGTTCTTTCTCCCACACTTTTTCTTATTTTCTTAAACGACCTTCTACTTCAAACTTTCAATCCTATCTACTCTTTTGCAGATGACAGCAGCATGTGCCATTCATATTCATTCAATAACAGACCAAGCCTGCCGGAGATCGCGGCAATGAGGCAAAATATGAATGATTCGATAAATAATGATCTTTTAGCAATCCATGAATGGGAACGTGCGAATAGGGTCGAATTTAATGCTCGTAAGACCCAGTGTTGTATGCTTACACACAAATGTACGTACAATCATGCTGCTTCATCTGTAATAATGGGTAGTGTAGATATTGAGGAATCAGAAACTCTTGATGTTCTTGGCATGAAAATTAAATGTGATGTTCGATGGACTGATCATATTTTTCAGGTTTCAAAAGAAGCATTCAAGTGCCTCGGCTTTCTAAGACGGTGTAAGAGATACTTCACTCCATCTGATCTCCTTAATATTTACACCACCTATATCCGACCGAAAATGGAATACAACTCTCATATATGGGCCGGTGCTTCAAAGTCTATTTTGAAGATACTCGACCGGGTACAGGAGAGGGTGAAGAAGCTCATCGGTGACAGTAGGGTAGCCAACTCTATTGACTCACTGGAGCATCGACGCAATGTGGGATGTATTTCACTGTTTTATCGTTACTACAATGGAAGGTGCTCTAATGAAATCTGGGAACTTGTTCCCGAAACCCGCTCATTTGTACGAACAACACGTTCTTCGTTAAGAGCGCATCCATTTGTGGTTGATATGCCAGTGGATCGCACTACGCATTACAGAGAAAATTCGTTCTTTAGCCGAACAGTTCGCATGTGGAATAAACTTCCTGCAGAGGTCTTTCCTGTTACTTTCAGTGTGGGAAAGTTCAAATCGAACGTCCACAAACACTACTCCCTTTATCCTCCTTCCCATAACCAATTTTCCTAGTTCCGGCACAATGCATTGCATGACCCCTACATGCCCTGAGTGCTGGTCCAAGTTAAAAAAAAAAATAATAATTTTCATAGAACTAACGCCCAAAACACGTTTGAAAAAAATTTCTTCAAATTATTAAATAATGCCGTATACGGTAAAACAATGGAAAACGTTGACAAGCGTAAGAATGTTAAAATTGTAAATGAGTGGGAAAGCGTGGGTAGGAAAATGGGTGTTCGTGTCCTTATTGCCAAACCAGTATTTCAATCATTCAGCATATTTGAGGAAAATATGATAGCTGTGGAGCTAAACAGAAGTTATTCGTTTTATAATAAACCAATTTATTTAGGATTTTCAATACTAGAACTTTCAAAGTGGAAGATGTACAACTTTCATTATGGTTATATACTACCAAAATATAATATCAAAGCAGAGCTGAATTATATGGATACCGATTCGTTCATATACACAATCGAAACTGATGATTTTTATAAAGATATAATAAACGGTATTGATGCAAAGTTTGATACATCAGATTATGAAACGAATAATAAATATGGTATTCCACAAAAAAATAAAAAATATTAGGTATGATGAAGGATGAAAATAATGGTAGGGTAATGAAGGAATTTGTGGGGTTGAGAGCGAAAATGTACTCATACAAAATGGAAGATATGAATGAAGTCAAGAAAGCAAAGGGTATAAAAAGTAATGTATCTAGAAATTTAAGTTTATTAGATTACAAAAACTGTCTGTATAATAAGAAAGTCTATTATAGAAGTATATATACTTTTAAGTCAAAACTATTTTTATATACGTCTTTAATAAATAAGATATCTTTAAGTTATTTAGACAACAAAAGATACGTGTGCAATAATAGTGTAAAAACCCTGCTTGGGGGCATTATCAAGAATCATTTATAAACGATAGCAATGACGATTTTCTAATGGAAATCGATCATATAGACAATCAAAGGTCACGAGATTGTATAGACCAATTAATAAATGATTCTGCTGACGATAATTTATTAATGGAAATTGATTGTTAATTTTTTTATATTTTTTATTTTTTTTTTAGTTTTGGTTAGCACAAGAGTTAGACTCAGAACCACCGGGTCGATACATATTAGTTGTAGAGTCTATATGGGTGGACACCTCAGTCTATGTCATATGCTAGCAATTACTATGGACACCGGTGACGAAAATGGAAGTCGATAATTACAATTTGACTCCCAGAAATCACTAAAGTCCAGAGCAAACGCTGATATTAGCACGTGTCTCAGGGATTGGTAGATCTATCCCAATGGTGTGACACGAAAGGAGGGGAATCGAAAAGGGGTCCCGTTACAGTTGTGGACTGCTTCGATAACAACCCCTCCCACATATGTATAAAATTTATTATATATTTATCAATATAATAATATAATATTTATTTATTAATATTTATATATTTTACAACCGAATTCAAACGAGTATTGTATAAAACAAAAAGAAAAAATTTTATAAAATTTTAATTATGTATTTATGTTTAAATATAAAGATATAACTATTTGTGTTTTATTTATTTCAAATTATATTTATTGAATAAAAAATTTAGACATAGGTGACCACAATTAAATGTATTAAAGTTTTGTTTTCGCTCATAATTATATTCAATAGGTCTCTTTAAATAATTAACTACTTCAATTGGAGGTTGTAAGTTTCCAAAGCTATCAAAATATTCTTTATAGTTGCGATTTTTATAATATGCTACCCAATGAGTTCCAGGACCCTGAAAATTATCTAAATTAACAATACCACATTCTTGAAGTAATGGTTTTTTGGGTAAACGGTCACGCATAAAAACTCCTCTAAATTTACTTAGTTGTTTACCATACTCGTATTTCATCAAATCTATATCAGTTAATGGTCGATTGGGTAGCTTATCTAAAAGTTTTTTGGAGCTGGCTTATAGTACAGACCATATCCAGATCTGTTTACAAAACCACTTCCAAAATTATACTGATTATTTTTAACTCCTTTGCTATAGTTTATACTCATTTTTTCTTTTAATTATATATAATATACGTTTAATATGATTAACACTAAAAATTTAAATGATTAGGTTTTGTTATATAACAGGAAATTTATATCAAAACCCATTTAGTTATCAAAATGAGACTAGTAAAGCAAGCTAAGCAAATTGTAATAAGAAATGCTGATGAAGCTCAAGACAAGAAATCTAAAATTAAACATAGTACACTTTTACCTAATTCAATACGAGCATTAATTGTGGGTCCCTCAAATTGTGGTAAAACTAATGTTATGATTAGTTTAATAGAAAGTCCCAACGGTCTTAGTTTCAAAAACATTTACATATATTCAAAATCTTTGTATCAACCAAAATATTGTTATCTAAAGAAATTGATAGACCCAATAAACGGAATAAATATTTTTACATTTGCGGAAAATGAGCAAGTTCTAAGCCCGACTGAAGCTATCCTTCATTCAATAAAAATCTTTGATGTTGTTGTATGTGGAAAACAGGGGGATATAAGGGATTACTTTTGCATGGGTAGACATAAGAATATAGCTTGTTTTTATTTATGTCAAACATATACGAAAATTCCCAAACATCTTATTCGGGATAATGCGAATATGATAATAATATTTAAACAGGACGAAATGAATTTGCGTCAAATATATAATGATCATATTATTGGAGATATGCCATTTAAAGAATTTACGGATATATGTAGTGAGTGTTGGAAAGATAAATATGGATTCATGGTTGTGAATAAGGACGATTTGATAAATAAAGGGCGATATAGGATAGGTTTTGATGAATTCATACAACTGTAAGGAAGATATATAAATCACTTCATGAATAGTTAGAAAAGCAGTTCACAATAAATAACAAATATATACATAACAAATATATACATAACAGTTGTTCACATCAGTGAACAAACAAGAAAAACTTCACGCCCAACACTGGTTGCAAAGTAAATTTGCAGAATATAGTTGCACAAAAATGGCGCCGGTAACTAGACCATATGTCCAAGATGTTATTAACAGTATCTTAAAAAAAGTTTTGTGACTGACTATACACGACCTATGCCTTCACATAGGAAGTAGCAAGCAACGTGGTTGTCAACGAAATTCCACAAAAGAACCGTAAGACTATACGGTTATCCGTGGCAAATCAGTCAACCAGTGCGAGTGAGACGAAAAACTCTCGAAGGCCAAACAACACACGCAAGCCTGACCGCACTTAAGAAATAATTACGATGACGCGGGAGCTGTTCTTCAGCCCAGAGCTGCTTAACGACTGAAGTTTAAATATATATTACATATAAACAAACACAAATTACATACATCTCGACTGCATTACATTTACAACAACAACACTACCCATCAAATCAGCACACGTCATAGCGGGAAGAAGACACAAAAAGAAAAAAAAACACAAGAGATTTTTTTACTCTTGTGAAGGTTTGAACCCTATACTCAGCAAACAAGGTAAGTCTGTAATTTTACAACTTACATACATTTTTAAATTTCCTAATTTACAAGTATATTTGTGTCTTCGGTGTAAAGCAATAAATTAAAAAGCATCGTAAAACTATTTTACAACACACCCACCAACCCCAATTATAGTACAGAAAAACTTTAAAAATTTATTGAATGTGAAGAACAAATACTGCCGAACACGTGGTGTAGTGCTTAATTTACTTGTAAAAGACCCAGTTGGAAATTTGGTCTGCTGGTACAAAAAAAATTTATTTACTATATTAAAGTGAAAAATCTTTAAGTGTTTATTAAAACTTTTATTACCCAAACCCCTTTTTCAACCCAAAGTTAAATAAATAAAAACTCAATTATGTCTACCTTAATAAATTTGTCCAATGATTTAGAAAATTATATAACCGATTTGAAGTCTTTTGAAGAGGACTACATCGAGGCAAAGGAGTATTCGCAATCGATACCCGCCCTTAACTTCAAAAAAAGGGAATTAGAAAATTTATGGTCAGATATTGACAAAAAATTTAAACAGATTAGGGAATCTCCGGATATAAATGACCCGAAGCAAGCTGGTAGCATTCAATTTACCCTAATAACCCGAAATGTCAGAGCTGCTAAGAAATTTTATAGAACCTCAATGATAGAAATTGAAGAGTCCATTGAGAAAATTTCTAAAGAAAACGAAACGCGTCTCGTTTCACCCGATGCTTTAGTGACGCAACCAAAAGATTCAGTTTCGTTCAATGTACCCCCTTGTGACATGCCAATATTTAGTGGAGATTTCGAAAATTGGGCTTCATTCAGAGATCTCTTCAAAGCCATGTACGGCAATAATACCCGTTTAAGTGGGGTGGAGAAACTCTTCCACTTAAAACAAAAAACTAGCGGAGAGGCCAAAGAAATAGTAGACAACGCAACCTTAACAAATGATGGTTTTCTTATTGCGTGGAATCAATTATCTTCTCAGTATGAGAACAAAAGAATGCAAATAAATGCACAATTAAAAATGCTTTTCAATTTACCTACTGTGAACACCATGTGTAGTGTTTCAATAAGAAAACTCCAGAGAAAGATGAATTGTTGTATTTCAAATTTGAATGCGTTAGAAATAGACACAGATCATTGGGATCCTATTTTTGTATATTTGTGCTCGACAAGATTACCCAGAGAAACCCGAAGAGAGTTTGAAAAAACACTTAAAGACTGTGCGGAAATGCCATCGTGGACTGGTCTCGATTTGTTCTTAACAAATACTTATAAAGAGCTCACATCGGTGAATGACACCATAGATCAGAGTATTTTCCACAACAGCAACCCAAAACCCAAGAATTTTCAAGAGAATAAGAATCTCTACGATAGAAGAGGAAAAACGTTTTACAATGTAACCCATTCGAATAAAGACAACCACTCAAAAATCAAACCCCAAAATGAGCATAAATTCTCAAACTCAACCCACCCTCAAACCCAAAGTCACACAAGTTTGCAAAGTAACCCAAGTCCACAGAACAAACCCGATGGATCGATTTGCAAGCTATGCAAAAGTAATCATACCCTTAGAGAATGTTCAGAATTTACGTCTAGGGGCGTAAACGAGAGGATAGAGTTTGTCAAAAAGAATGGAATATGTTACAATTGTTTGGCCATCGCACATATTATCAAAGATTGTCGTAGCACCTTCACATGCAGATACTGCGGTGGAAGACATAACTCCCTATTACACAAACCCAATTCATACACAAACACTCAAGTTGATGATAATCAACCAACAACATCACGAAATTCAGCACAATCTTTCTCAACACATACCCAATCAAGCAAACCCATATTAGATGACAGAGCTAAATTATTAGGAACAGTGATTTGGAATGTGGAAGTTCGTGGAGAAAATTTTCCAGCTAGAGCGCTTATTGATCCAGCTTCAGATTTCTCGTTTATTTCAGATAAATTAAGACGAAAACTGCAACTACCCACTACCCCAATTGTTGCTGAAATTTCAGGTCTTAATGAAGTGGTATCAGCGCGATCAAATAAACTATGTGAGGTTTTATTGCGATCAAACACCCAACCCAATTTCAGATTGAATATTCAAGCTATTGTTGTAAAAACTCTTACAAAAAATTTACCCACTCAAAACTTAAACCCAGTATTTTTCTTTGATTTCCTCTTTAATAGGGGCAGGATAAGGGGTTTTCGGCAAGTCTCGACATACCATAAAATACATATCATATTTGATGATGGATGACATGTTGGGCGTCACCGTCAATTTGACATATTTTCTTCCATCTATGTTGAAGGTAATCAGTTTGCTCCTTTCAACAACTGTGTTGGCAATACGTGACGAAGTGGAACTTGGGTTTAATATTGCCCTATGTGATTTACACCCATCTTCCGTCATCACACAAACTTCTGCTGTTGGAACAAGTACCTTGTGTAGCGACGTGGGTAAGCGACTTTGTTTGGCTGCTTGTGTGCTAGTAGTAGCTAAAAACCGACGGGGGCAGGAATGGGTGGGTTTGTAATTGATGTTGAGGCAGAAGGGATATCCAGATCTTTCAAAATTCGTGCCGGACCATGTAACACAGAGTGGTGTTGAATGCCTTGAGGTACACATTTGAAGAGTTAGCTACTCTTTTGGCTAAAACTGAATGATGCCTTAACTCAAGACCATTAAGCCCGTCAAGTGAAAACTCTCAAGATCTCAACCCTCTAACCCCAGGTCATTTTTTAATAGGTTCGCCTATGCTTACCCCTGCAGAACCCAATTGTAGTGACGAAAATATTACTATAGCGAACAGATGGCAAAAGCTAAAAATTCAGCATCATAACTTCTGCAGACGATGGAAAGATGAATATCTTAAAGAGCTGCATAAGAGATACAAGTGGAAATACCCTGGACGACAAGTTGAAGTGGATGACGTTGTTGTTATTCGACAGGACAACCTTCCCCCCAAATGAATGGCTACTTGGACGTGTAATTAACACTTACCCTGGTTCTGATGAAAGAACTAGAGTCGTTGACGTACGCACTTCGACTGGAACTTTGAAACGTCCAATAACAAAAGTTGTAGTCCTACCCGTTAACTAACATATCACATTTGTCAAAACACACTAACTCACTTGTAAAATTAACCCAATTCAAAACACACATACGTACCAAAGTTTAGTATACAGAGATGTGATCACTTTTTATAGCTGTCAAGGTCCGTTTGGTTGACCTACCCATTATATTTCTTCCAATGATCTGTACCTTGTATATTAAACTTACTCTAACTCAATTATTATATTAACTCCATACCCTTCATATCATTTACCAGAGATCATGTCACCCAACAACAAACAAGATAAACACCGTCAATCCCACTCAAAAGGAGACCGTCGCCAACCCTCCCGGCGCTCGGGAATGAAACGGCATTTTGGTTGTGGTATTTGCCAGGCAGATCATCGTCTACTAACTTGTAAAAACTTCATGAAGCTCAACCTAGCTGAAAAATATAAGACTGCGGTAAAATTGCACTACTGCATCAATTGTTTGGCACGGAACCATTTAATAGAAAAATGTTCCAGCAAGGCCCGTTGCCAACAATGTAGTGGTAAACACCACTCGGTGTTACATGGATATCCCTTCTGCCTCAACATCAATTACAAACCCACCCATTCCTGCCCCCCGTCGGTTTTTAGCTACTACTAGCACACAACCAGCCAAACCAAGTCGCTTACCCACGTCGCTACACAAGGTACTTGTTCCAACAGCAGAAGTTTGTGTGATGACGGAAGATGGGTGTAAATCACATAGGGCAATATTAAGCCCAAGTTCCACTTCGTCACGTATTGCCAACACAGTTGTTGAAAGGAGCAAACTGATTACCTTTAGCATAGATGGAAGAAAATATGTCAAATTGACGGTGACGCCCAACATGTCATCCATCATCAAATATGATATGTATTTTATGGTATGTCGAGACTTGCCGAAAACCCCTTATCCTGCCCCTATTAAAGAGGAAATCAAAGAAAAATTTGGAAATCTGGCACTAGCCGATCCGAACTTCCACTCCAACGCCGTGGTCGAAATGGAGCTTGGTGGGGACCTATACAGCCAGGTGTTGAAATCCAACATCATCTGCGTTAATGGCGGATCGTTATTAGCCGAGGACTCGTCTCTAGGCTGGCTCATTATGGGCTCGTACTCGGGTTAACCCTTTTCAACAAAATTCTAAGTATTATTACTTACCCATTTACCCATGCTCTTACCCTTTTATAAGTTAGGATATATACTAAAGTCCTTTCGTCTCTTTCAGGCTTCTAGGCGGGGAGCATGTTCGCATCAGTGAACAAACAAGAAAAACTTCACGCCCAACACTGGATACAATTAACAACCCACAACTACAACCAACTTCAGCGGTAATCAACAAACAAATGGTAACAAAAATATACGTTTTTTGACATTCGTTTTCCAAAATCCAAACCGAATAGAAGTCGTGGGAGTTCTACAACTGGCAAATTCAAAATCGTTTTTTAGCGCAAATCCGTAAATATAAAATTTAAAGTTAACGAAACTATAAATATAAAGTTATAATAGTGCATTGAAGTCAAGTGTTGCGAAACCAAATTTCATTAAATTAACAAAAAAAAACCGAAAAGGTCAATAAATATATACTATATGTACATATATGTTTTATAACGTTTTAAGAAAATACAAGTGTTTTAATTATGAGAAGTTCCCGCTTAAGGCCCGCGATATATCGTAACTACTCTAACTCGTTTAAATATATATCAGATAAAAAGCAGGTCGATAGCAGATAGAAAGCAGTTCATATAAAACAGTTCACAATCAGATATAAAGCAGTTCGACATCAGATATAAGCCCGATTGATTTCAGATATAAATCAGATCGATATGAGTAATAATAAAATATTAAAAGATATTGTTAATACAAGGGCGATTTTAAAGGAAAAACTAAAAAATATTAAATTAAATGAAGTAGAGAGACTTAATTTATTGAAAGATACATTTACACCTATAACAAAACCTTTGAAAAAGATTATTAGAAAAATTGATGATTGTCAATCAGACAATTTATTAGATGATACATTTAAATCTCTAACGAAACCTTTAAATACAAAAAATGAAAAAATTGTTGATTACCAATCCGATGATTTATTGCACGAGTCATTCAAAGATATAACAAAACCTTCAAATAAGAAAATTGAAAAAATGTATGATTATCAATCAGATGATTTTCAGTCAAATGATGATGACATAACAGATTCACAACTTCCATCACTACCATCCGATAATAGCTCTGATAATTATGACGATGCTGTAGCTTATGATCAAGCAGCGTTAAATAGTAGTAAAAAAATGACTCCAGGATTATTTGAATTATTATTTCATTCAAAACCCCTACATTACAATAAAAATGATTTAAAAAAATATAAAGAAATTTTAATAAGTACAAATGCACATAAACGACAATATCAGTCAAAAGCTCAAATTAAAGGTACACGAGCTTTCAAATATGTACGCATAATAAAAAATTTATTTAATACTAAAACAAATGTTTTTACGAAAGGTAGTGGATTATCGCTAAAATCTGTAGACAATCGTAAGCCTAGCTATATATATTGGGATGACCCAAATGAATTAGTTGACAGAATGCGTTTACTTATTTCATCGGAAAGTGCTGGTCATAATAATCACAGAAATTAAATAATTTCCATCATTGAAGAATTAAGAGAAGCTAACATAATATATTAAAAATGAGTTATATAAATAAATTTGGTGAAAGTTCAATTAAGCATAATCTAAATAACTCGATATCCCAACATAATTTAGAAATCAATAACATAACAAAAGATATAGAAAAGATATATACTACTATAAAGATTATAAAGGATCAGTTCCATGATATAAATATGAACCTCTCCAATAAAATCAAAAATAGACTAAATGAGATTGAAGTCTATATTTTTAAATGGATTAGCATAGAAGAACTTAAGAATGAATATGACTCACAATTAAATATTATTAGTAGTGATATAAAAATATTACAAGAAAACATAAAAAAAAATATTGATGAAGATGTTGACTTATTGAAAAAGCTGTGAAGGGTCAAATATACTCTTCAAATAAAGACTTTATAAAAAATATAGAAGAAAGATTTAATAAAATTGATGATTTTATTTTTAAACGGATTGATAAAAACACTAATGTGGATGATGTGAAAAAACGAAAACTTGAATGGCCTAAAATTAAGACGGCCAAGTAAACAAAACTTTATAAGATATATATATATATATATATGAGAATGACATAGAAAAAATAATCATATACAAAATGAACGAGGATAAAAGAGAAATAGTTAACTTCACAAACAAGCGCGAAAAAATTTTAAAAGAAGACGAGTTATAATGAAAGGAATTGATGATTTATGGCAAGCTGATTTGATTGAAATGGGGAATTATGCGTTATATAATAATGGATATCGTTATCTTCTAACAGTAATAGATACCTTCTCAAAAAAGCTTGGGTTGCAGCAGTAAAAAATAAAACTGCACTGAGTGTAGCGTATGCTATGAGGAGTATTTTCACTAATAACAATCGAAAACCAAGAAATTTACAAACAGATGATGGTAAAGAATTTTTCAATAATCAGTTTCATCAACTATTGCAATCAAACAAAATTAATCACTACTCAACATATAGTGTTTTAAAGGCATCCATAGTAGAACGATTTAATAGAACTTTAAAAGGAATGATGTGGAAAGAGTTTAGCTATCGGGGTTCATATAAATAGATAACCATATATCAAGACCTTGTTGACAAATATAATAATACATATCACAGAACAATAAAAATGTCACCTAATGAAGTGAATTCTTCAAAAGAAAAATTGTTATTGGATACCGTTTACAACAATTTAAAAATATTTTAAAAACCCAAGTTTAAAGTGAATGATAATGTTCGAATAAGTATATATAAGCATACATTTGAAAAAGGTTACACACCAAATTGGACTACAGAAATATTTAAAATTAAAACTATAAAAAATACAAACCCTAATACTTATATATTACAAGACTATCAAGGTCATGAAATTAAAGGTGGTTTTTACGAGCCCGAGCTAATGAGAACTAAATTTCCAGACACATATTTAGTAGAAAAAGTTTTAAAACGAAAAAAGAATAAGGTTTATGTAAAATGGCTAGGATTTTCATCAGAACACAACTCTTGGATTAATATAAGCAATGAATCATAAAAATCATAACAGATGTTATTAATAATTCATTCATTCATCAGTCTTTAAAATGTCAATAACACTCACATTAAACGGAAACTCTTCATATCTTGTTGCAAACTATTTTCCACCGATGGAACTAAATGAAAATTACGTTTGTGGCTTAATAAGCTTTGACACATATCATTCAATTCCGAATGTTGATGTAGAAAACTATTTATTTCATATTGGCAATCATGAAATAGAAATTCCTGTTGGATCATATGAATTAGCTGATATAGCTGGATTACTAAGAAAGAAATGAGAAAGGAACCCTTGACATACAATCAAATTATAATACATTACAAACATACATCAAAAGCACAACTGATTCCATTTATTTCAATAAAAAGAACTTTATCGGCTCCTTATTGGGCTTTAGCGAAAGAGTATTAGAACCAGATATTGATCATTACTCGGATAAAACAATAGATATAATAAAAATAAATACAATAATCGTGGAATGTAATATTGTAAGCGGATCATATATAAATAACATGTCTGCACATATTTTACATCAGTTTTCACTTAACGTTAGCCCTGGATATAAAATAACAGAGGCGCCATCGAATGTGATATATTTACCCGTGAATTCAAAATCAGTTAATAGTCTTGTTTTGAAAGTCGTCGATCAAAACGGAAATTTAATTAACTTTCGCGGTGAAAAATTAACAATAATATTACATTTAAAACCTATGAGAGAATGATTATATTTAATAAAACTGAGTTACAAAATAAGTCCGACTTCATTCTAGCATCAACAACAACGAAATACAAATCAGAAAAGTCATCGCGCTGTGAAAGTCAATCAGAAAAGTATAAAAGAAAAATTAAAGGTATTAAGCCTGAACTAAGTAACACTCTTAGTGAAGTTAATAAAAAGTTTTTAATAAATTTGGGATTTATATTAAACAAATAGAGCTAATCATATATCTATCGAGCCTGAAAAATTCTATAAAATGAGTAATATTATTAATATTTTACAAAAACCACATTTGGATAGTTCAATTATAAAAAAGGAGTATCACAGCTACACATCATATCTACAGTCATTCAAAAATAATGATGAAATTCGCATAACAATTCAAAATCAAGATTTATATGTTTTACCAAGCGAAAGTCTTCTATATATTGAAGGGCTTGCAACAAAGGAAGATTCAACAGCTTCCACATCTATACGTCTCTTAAACAATTGTATTGCACATCTGTTTGACGAAATTTGATATGAAATCAATGGTGTAGAAATTGATCGTACATGTCATTTGGGTATTGCAACAGAATTAAAAAATTTTGTGTCGCTGAATAAGTCAGAAAGTGATAATCTAGTAAATGCAGGATGGTCGCCACTTAATAATGATGATCTTACACTTGTAGACGGTTATTTCAATTTCTGTACGTCACTAAAATTCTTACTAGGATTTGCTGAAGATTTTAATAAAATAATAGTTAATTCTAAACATGAATTGATTCTTTTGCGATCTAAAGATGATAAACAAGTTTTAAAATCTAATGTATCAACCGAAAAAACTAAGTTGTCTATTTCAAACATTTCTTGGAAAATACCACACATTCAACTTGCTGACGCTTACAAATTGCAGATGTTTAAAACAATTAACAATCGCCATCCTTTAAATATATCTTTCAGAAGTTGGGATGTGTATTACTACCCGTCACTTTCAGAAAGTACAACGGTTTTATGGAATGTTAAGTTAGCCAGCGAAAACGAAAGACCACGTTTCCTACTTTTGGGTCTTCGAAACAGTGCCAACAAATTTCAACATTGTGATTTGACAGATATAAAAGTACATCTTAACTCTGATACATATCCCTATGATGATCTAAACCTAAAATTTGATAGAAATCGTTTTGCCATACTATATGATAGTAGCGTTGGCTCCAATAATTGTATTGGATGTAACACATCAAAATGAATCAATCAAAACTGGACCAATCGACATACGGATTGAAATAAAAACCTTAAAAAATATCCCGCTAATATGTCTGCTTATTGCTTAATTATACATGATAAAATATTTGAATATATCCCCCTCACAAATGAAATAAGAAAACTATTGTAGATATCAATAAATTAAAAAATGGTATAAATATCTAATCTAACATCATTAAGGTTTATTCACAAACACTTTGTCTACATATGTAGTCATTCTCATTAACAAGGATGATTCTAAAAGATATGCACGATTTCTTAAAACGGTGTTCCCATATTATTTCCGATGAAGATAAATATAAACTCATGACTATTCTATCACATCTAGAAGGGACAAATAATTTGAAAACAACGATAAATAAACATGGAGAGCATTATGACAATTGCTGTTGGTCTAATGAAAATGATCATGTGTACAACATAGGATACGTAATACTGAAATAGAGAAAGAAGCAACCACACTTATGAAATTTTATTACAACATATATAATATTAGCAAATGTAAAAATTGCAATTTTCAAAAAATCTAATTAATAAAAAAGAGAAATAATAAAATTTTGTGAAAGACATACATTTTAATTTTTATATATATTTTTATGTATTCAATTATAAGTTTTTCTAGACTAGTGGAATTTTATTTACTGCCTCCATTAATATATCATCTTAACCATCATATATATAGGGCCAATTATGATGCTACATCAAATGGAGGCAGCATAATTATTTCACTAATGTGAATAATTTCTTTCGATAACTTAATATTTAGAAAGATATCATCATCTCCATCGAGAAGATGATGATATGTTTCTGATGTTGTGGCTTCTGATGATATTGTTGCTGTTGTTTCTCTCGATGTTGTTGTTGCTGCTGCTTCTGCTGATGATATTGCTGTTCTTGTTGCTGCTGATATCGTTGTTGTTTCTGATGTTGCTGCTTCAGATGATGTTATTGGTGTTGCTTTGCTGATGTAGTTATTGTTTCTGATATTGCTGTTTCAGATGATGTTATTGGTGTTGCTTTTGCTGATGTAGTTGTTGCTTCTGATGATATTATTATTGCTGCTTCTGATTCTGCTTTTTTTAAATTAGCCTTCATAACATTATGGTACACCGGAGTGTTCCATATAGGCTTTCTTAATACAACGTTGTGTTGTTTTAAATTGTGCCTTTTTTTGTTCCACCATGTGGAAAAACTAATTAATTTACATATTTCGCAATTATATTATTTACATTCCATGTTTAAAGTTTTATAAATCTTTTTACGTCGAATAATTTCACAGAAATCTTACTATGTTGAATAATTTCACAGAACTAGAATTTTGTTCGAAAAAATAGCTGATTTTATACTTTTCTAGAGGCACTACTACATACACATATACTGTTAATCACCCTTGTTTGAAAAAATTTCCATAAAATTTTTTCTTAGGTAACAAAAGCATCATAACACATTTATGGGCTCATAAAATATTGCACTTAAACATTGAAGTAGAAAAAAAATGTGTGTCCTTCAATAAAAATAGTTAATGCACCCACACACTACGACAAAAATAAGTGAAAGCAAGCATACGCATGTCTTTCGTTCTTAAGAAATTTTCCTGAAACGGTTTTTAAAATTTTATTGCCTTTCCATACCCTTTTTTTTGCTTAAGTAACAATCATACCATACCAGATTTATGGACTCATAAATTATTGCATTTTAAAACATTGAAGTAGAAAAAAATGTGTGTCCTTCAATAAAAATAGTTAATGCACCCACACACTACGACAAAAATAAGTGAAAGCAAGCATACGCATGTCTTTCGTTCTTAAGAGTTTTTCCATACAAACAAATGTTTAAATTTTACTACCTTTTCATAGAACGATTAAAAACAACAAATGAAATAAAATAGGAAATAATACAGCATATTTTTGACCTTATTTCTTGCTCATGCATGTTTAACTTTTCAATTAATTTTGAACTGTTCTATAGTTTTTCTTAAAATGCAAGCCTACGCATGTCTTAAAATGAAAAATAAATATATAAAGCGAATAAAATGCAAGTCTACGCATGTGCAAAAATAAATACATAATCGAGATTCATTTCACATTGCCACATATGTACATTTATTGTTTTATAATATACAGATTTACAACATTACAAAACTAGTTGTTTATTAAAAAAATTAGCTGTACTTTAGTTCGAATATTGCAGAACCATTTGGCGATTGTCGTCCTTTGTAAATAATTGTCCAAATATTTTCATTCATATTGGCTAAGTAAGGATCCTCTCTGTTTAAATATTTAACCATTCTTTGAGGTAGATAAAACCGTTTATTGTTCTCCAAATATGTATGCTATGACTTTGGATCCATATTGTGTAACCTTCCACTCAAAATTTTAAATTTTTAATGGTTCATTTAAGGGAATATCATCAATTTTCGTGTACTCTGATTTTATTCCTTGGGCTATGTTAATTAACTGTTGATAGATCTAAAAGCAATCAAATAAAAACAATCATATAATATGTATAAATATTTGTGTATTATGTGTATTGTATATTGTGTATTATAATATTTCTACAGCATCAATATAATATATAAAAATTTTTTATATAATATAAAACTATATACTTACCATTTTGTTTAATGCGAAAAGCTGCTTTAACTTTTGTTTAGTGTGATTTCAAGTAACTGTGAAGAACAATAATAAACAAAAAAATCTGAACGTTCTTTTATATCAATTTGTGCTGGATAGTAAAACTCTTATTTTAGGTTTTAATAAAAACTACTCAAATGAGAATCTCATTGACATGGTGCGAAAAAATATCTCATTTGAATTTCTCTTTATTGTAAAAGCATACACAGGGAAAAATATATGAATGCATGTGTAACAGAATGATCATATTTTTCTCATTATATGACTCAGCATCTCTATACGTGTATTTTCCCCATACGTGAATTTTTCCCATAAGGTCAAATCTAGTGGGATTCTAATTGGTGTGCCAGAATGCTCATACGTGTATTTTTTTCCATAAGGAGTCCAAATCTAGTGGGATTCTAATTGGTGTGCCAGAATGTCCATACGTGTATTTTTTCCATAAGTATGCCAAATCTAATTAGATTCTAATTGGTAATTGGTTTTCTAATAAGAATACAAACAAATATACTACTCACACACATCTATACGATTTAGCCAGATTGTATGATGTCGCTTCATATCGTCTCATTGCTTCTAATGTTGAATATTTCCTAGTTTCTGAAAAAAGAGAGCATCATTATCTCATCAATCATTACATGTATGATGACAACAAAATGGCAGAAAAATATTACTTTGCCATTTGGATTTTATTCAAACCTTGGAGAAACCTCGCTGTATTAAAAGCTGGCCAAAGTACCAACACCGAGGCTTTTGATGTCCTCGAAGATGAAATAAATGACGGTATTAACTACGGCGAGGTTCAAACAGAGTTTGTCAACAACATTGATAAGGTATTTGAAATGATTGAGTTGAAAACTTCAGAAATTGAGGAGAGAGGTAACGATAAGATAGAAAACAATGAGGACGGCATAGAAAACCCCCTTGATTTTCATCCAGTAGATGCACAAAATGCAATGGAAGATTTTCGCCAGGCTAATGATTCCATCACATCTGAAGAACTAGAGAAAATGATAAGCAATCTCAACACCGATCAACACAGAGTTTTCAAATATATCACAGAAAAACTAACTCGAAACTCTCCTGTGCTGCGACATTTCGTTGGAGGAACTGGAGACACTGGCAAAAGCTTCCTTATTAATACAATCAGACAATGGGAAACAATAAACTTAAAGAAATCAGTGACTGTTAGCGCTCCAACTGGTATTGCTGCCTTCAATATAAATGGTTTGACCATTCATCGGTTCCTCCAGCTACCAGTTGAACACGGCCAGACACCAAAATATAAGCCTCCCTCTGACCAAGTATTGAGAGTGCTAAGAGCAGATCTTTCGAATGTACTTCTGCTCATTATAGATGAAGTCTCCATGATGTCAAACATTACGCTCTTATTCTTATGTATTCATCTTCGTCTAAGAGAAATCTTCGATAAAAGAGAGCAAGAAGACGGGTAGTTTGGTAGATTTCACCTGCTTGTGTTCGGAGATTTGCTTCAGCTGCTTCCTGTTAGAGAAAAATCCGCCTATGAAGATATTCCGTCTGCTCAGGCTTGTCAGATTATTGGCTTCATAGGCTCTCCAAATATCTGGAAATCATTGTTTACTTATGATGAGCTAATAATTAAAAAGAGACAAAGGAATGATAATAATTTTGCAGATATTTTATCTCGTTTCTATCTTGGTGTCTGCATCTCTTACCTGTCGTCTTAAGGAAATCACAGATCACTTGTCATCCTTACCAGACGACACTGTTTGTCTACTTCCAACAAGGAACATGTGCGAGCAATTCAATGTTGCTATGCTCAAAAGGATAGATCAGCCTGAAATTGAAATCACTCCTATTGACAGTATCGACAGCCTATGCTTTTTAATTAAAAGGGCGGGAGAAACGTTAAGGAAATATGAAGATGATTCTTCAATGAACGCTAAACTTCAGCATAAACTCGTTTTGAAACTTGGTGCTCGCATTATGCTAAGAAGAAATATTCATGTAAGCTTAGGTCTAGTTAATCCATTGTCCAAAATCTTATTAATGATATTGACGACCGAACCAAAGTACAAAAAAATAAAACAAAATTCATCCATGGATTAGTATACGACTTGGAGCGCATTACGACAAAATTTAAGGTTTTACAACGAGCATATGTTAATCGTGAGCAACTCAGTATTAGATTAGCTTACGTTTTAACAGTACATAAAAGCCAAGACTTGAGTCTTAATAATGCACTATTCGACATAGGCTCATCACTTTTTTCTTGCGCTCAAGCGTACGTTGCACTTAATAGGCTTAAATCCCTCTCAGGTTTACCTTAATAATTTTGATCCCAGCCAAATAAGGGCACTAGGAAGTGCTATTCTTGAGTATAATCGACTAAGCTCACTGTATCGCCAAGATTTATCTCCTCTTCTTTATAGTAAGAAAAAGAAAAGAAAAGTAAGTGATAGAGAATGGACTTTAAAAACTAATGTATTGCAAGTTCAAGAGCCACTTAAGAGGAAAAAGCCTTCGAAACTTAATAACCGATCAAAGATATCCCGACCACCCAAACCTTAGATATGAATTATGGAAAAACATACTGCCAACAAAGATTTCCAGATATTTAGAGAACCTATGGAGCCAAAAATCCTTCCACCTGAATTTTGGAATAAAAACTTTTGGAAAAATTAAAATGCATTTCTATTTGGAATAAAATTATTGCAAATACCGATTTTCCACAAATTTAAATTTAGCTTCTAGATTGCTTTATCCAAATTAATAATTAAATGTGGGCTTAAAATGTATTCTAAGAATCGTTCGCAATTCATCAAATATTTTTCAAACAATCAGTTTCTATCATATACGAGTACATATATATGAATTTTGGAACGACTGACCTGAAAAAAAAATATTTAAATAAATCGGAATATTTTGTTGTTTTTATTACTTTTAATTTTTATTTGAAAAAGTTTGTTTCACAATTTATTTAAAAAACCAGGCACAATCTCATTTATAATATTTTTTTTTAATTTTTGCGTTTTTTCCAATTTTATGAACGATAAAAGGTTTATTTTTCAAAAATATCCAATATGTTATCAGATAGGATTTTGTACAGTGATGAAATAATTATACAATGAATTCAGTAAATTGTCGATGTTTTTATTTATATAATAATGCCAAAAATAAATAGAACTTGACGGTGTAGGAAAAAATTTTAAATTATAAAATATAACAACATATTTTAATTCATTATTTTAATTTTATATTTTCTTCGAAACTCGTATAATGTACGTATGTATGTAAACTAGTTGTGTTCTGATAGTTGTCTGTTTAAAATTTTGTTAACTTTTCCATTTACTTATCTGTATTGCGGTTGGACCAGACGATAAAGGTTTTGGTTCAATATAAGCTGTATATTTCTGATATAAAAACACAATAGAATTTCATTTTGTATATGTTGCACTGGGGAAAATACGAAAATATGCAAAAAAAATGAAATACAAATATGTATGCATATACTATTTTTGGAAATTTTCTCCAAACATTCCGTTCTAAAAATCCAAAGTTCATATGTGTGATATGTACGATAGGAACTGATTGTTTGAAAAATATTTGATGAATTGCGAACTATTCTTAGAATACCTTTTAATTAAACCCACATTAAATTATTCAATTGGCTAGAAGCTAAATATAAATTTGGTGAAAGTAGCTATTTTCACAATGGAAATGATATTTTGTAAGTTTTTTACTCGATAATTTTGCTGTTTTTTAATCAATATTAAATCATACAATTTTCCTGATGTTCGCATATTTTTAAGAATTTTTGGCATTTTAGAGATTTTTTCAAAACTTTTGGCTGCCGATTGCCAATTATATGATTTTTTTTAAATAAATTTTGGGAATAATTTCCAATATTGCAGTTGCAATTTTTAGAATATGCGCTATTCTCGCCGGGTTTTCAATTTTTTAGTTTCTTTGCTAATTACATTTTGGAGCTTGATATCAAAGTGGGAATGCTTAATGTTTAAAACTCTGATATTGCTCGTTGTGTTAGTTTTTTAGATCAGTGTTGCAGCGACTCTACCCAGTGGTATAAGCAGAAACCATTGCCACGAATGGCTAGCGAAGTGGCGGGTGTTTTCTCTCTATGCACTAAAACCGATAACGAAAGGGTATGTCACTCCGCTACTACATCTGTACCTAGTCACTTCTAGCTGTAACAAGTACTACCCACTATTAGATATGTAGCTAAATCGCTATCACTAGGTATTGGACAGCACACATATTTTTCTACGACGCATTTAATGCTTGTCACTGATTACAATTATGTTTTTAGAAAGATCCCGTTATTAAAACAACAAAAACTTTAAGATCATAACATGTTCTTTCCCTTTTGTTTATTTTAAACTTCAGTAGCAATTCAGATTTTAGGAAGCTAACATTAAGAGTGAAAAAATATATGGTAAATTAAATACTTAATATAAAAAATGAGCAAAAGAAATTTTAAAAGATTGGTTAAGATAGAAAGTGAAAAGTTTTTAGAACGTTTAAATAAAATTTCTGATGGAAACGATTTAGTGGAGTTGGAAAAAGTGAAAATAAAAACAAGTGAAGAAAAGAAGTACAATGATTTTTTGGAATCTTTTAATAAGATTAAGGAAGAGTGCTGTAACAATGATTTTGAAAACTCAAATTTAAATGATAGCTTCAAGGTTTTAGAAACTGTGGATCAAATTGAATTTGAAGGAAATAATTATCTTAGTGTTAAATTAGAGTTATGGTATAAAAAGCACCGACCAAGCAGAAGATGTGCGGAAGAGTTGTTAAAAATATTAAAAGAAGAAAATATAAATGTAAATCAGTTTTACAAAATCAATGAAAAAAATAAAGTAAAGAAACGATTTGTAAAGTCCATAGATGGAGGTACCTATTTGCATTTAGGTTTTAGAGAATCTATAAAAAAATTTCTAAAACTGTAGCAATTCCTAATAGCATAGAACTCGATGTGAACATAGATGGATTGCCTCTTTTTCGCAGTTCAAAAGTTCAACTTTGGCCAATTCTAATAAGAATTCGCAATATTGATTTTAGGCCAATATTTCATGTGGGAATATTTCTAGGCAAAAGCAAACCAAGGAATTGTGATGAGTTTTAAATGATTTTACTTCTGAGTATTTGTTTTATAAAATCAATGGTTTTCAAATAGGCAACAAAAATATTTCGTTAGCAATAAAAACCATAATATGTGATGCTCCAGCAAAGGCATATATAAGTGGTGTTCCTGGTCACAACTCGCGACATGGTTGTTCAAAATGTACGCAAATTGCTAAGAAGGTTGATGGAACATTAACTTTTGATACAGTTCCTGGAGCTGCGATAAGTGATAAAGATTTTGAAAGTAGAAAGTATAAAAACCACCATTTAGTTAAGTATTTAAACACAAAATCTGCGTTAGAATCTATAGACATTTCAATGGTAACAAAACTTACACTCGATTGTATGCACCTCGTAGACCTAGGCATTACAAGAAAATTTTTGCTGAGGCTTATCAAAAAGAAAGTTTGTTTCGCAAGTGTTCCTGATTTTGAAAAAACGTATCAAAAAAATTGCTTGAAATGAAGCCATTTATTCCCAAAGAATTCGGTAGAAAGCCTAGGCCTTTGGATGATATTTTGAATTGGAAAGCGACGGAGTTTCGGCAGTTCTTGTTGTATACGGGAATAGTGGCATTAAAAAATGAAGTAGATGAAAACGTTTTCTACGAATTTTTATTGCTTCACTGCGCATACAGATTAGCTTGTTGCCCAAAACAACGCGTAAGTAATTTGGAAATATGTGATTCGTTGCTACATCTATTTGTGCAAAATTTTCCTATAGTATTTGGTAAAAACAGTGTTTCGTACAACGTTCACAGTCTACTTCATTTAAAAGAGACAATATCATACTCTGGTGATCCGACTATATCATCAGCTTACAGTTTTGAAAACTATCTACAAAAAATAAAAAAAGGTGTCAAAAGTCCAGTAAATATTTTACAGCAGATACATAGGCAAGTATCAGAAACAGATTTTGTTGCAAATGAAAGCCATGAAGGTTTAATAAAAAAGAGAAATGGTGCGATCGCTTATAATTTTCAAGGATCTTCATTAGGTATAAATACACCTGACAATATTTGTTATTTAAAAAACAATCATCCTGTACAAATTGTATCTCTGGCATTTGATGAAAAACACCACTTTATTGGCCGAAAGCTAAAAAATTTAAGAAATTACTTTGTAGACCCTTGTGAATCCATAACTTTGGGTATTTTTTAGCTGATTTGGATACCCAAGATGAAACTGAAAACTTTTCATTTTCTGACATACAATGCAAAGCAATTTGTATATCAAATAGTATGAACATGATTTTAATGCCACTTTTACATAATTGCTTTTAATTTTTTTACATTGTATGAATGCATGTAATAGTTTAATAAAATGACAGACTCAGACTCAAGCAGCCTACCTCGCAAAATTAAGCGCTTCCAATGTAATTGCGCCGAGTACAAGAATAAACTAAATGAATTAAATGGTAATTAATAATTTCTTAAAATTTTAAATACATATACATATATGTATAAAACCTCTTTATTTTTTATTATTGGTATTGTAGACGACCTCAAGAAAAGGGACAAAATTATTCAAGATCAACTAAAGTTTATTGCCGAAGTTTTGGCTAAGCAGCAAGTTTTGCTAAATAGGATGGCAACAAAGCAAACTGAAATTCAGTGTTTGGCTAAACACTTTCCGCTGGAAAATGAAGAGTCGCTGAACAATTTAAACAAAAGGATTTCTGCAGAAAATAGAGATGAATATGCAAGTTTTATTTTTTTATTTCATAATGCTAAATTTTGTTTTCTATAGTTTTTATTTTACTTTTTTCAGATTGATGCTATCAAAGCTATTATATTACCAAGTGGAATAATTAAAAACCTAAGAAACATACTATCTGCGAAGATAACGCATGAATTTAATATTGAAGGTGTGCAGGGGAAAAAATCGCTTAAATCATTAGAAAACTTTTACAGCGTTCTTTTGGGTAACTATTTAAACTACTTTTTACTCTTTTAGATTCGCTAGCAATATTTAAAAACAATTTTTGCAATTGTTATTTATTTTAGATTCTATTCCAGAAAATTCTGAAGAACAGCTAAGGAAAGCTATTCAGCTACAAAAGAAGCGTTTTTTTAAGCAATTGCCTGCAAAAAAAATAAAATTAAATTAAATATGTATGTATGTATGTATCTAAGTTAGTATGTACAGAATGAAAAGAATGAATTATTTTTTAGTTTTAACATATTATAAGTGAAATGAATTGTTTGTTTTTATTACAAATAAATTTATCTACATACATATGTATGTAAAATTGTTTTAATATACATATGTAGCTACCGAAACGATAGGATAAAGGGAATAACAGAATTCACTAGCGACCAAGGGTAGCGAATGTGGTAGTTCCTTTGGGTTACCTCTTTCGATGGCTACTTGTGACTAGCAGAAGACCTGCACCTTAGGAGTGGTGCTTTATACAGAAACTTTTAGGTAACCCCTTAGGTGGCTAAAGGTTATGCAGAGACGGGTCAATCGCCACCTATAATGACAAGCCCGTGTTAAATTCGCCACTCGAATGCATGCGAGGTAGATTGTAGCGGGGCTAGCGGTGGTGCTAAAGTAGCTAGCGAATCTACACGTACGGAGCTAGTCCCTTATACCACTGGGTAATGTCAAGTAGGACATACATACATACTGAAATGCGTTCATGGGCACATGTACACATTGTGTGTATATGTACATGTGTATATTTAAACAATTAAAAGCAATGATTTGTTGTTTTGTTTTTGTTTGTTTCTTTAAACTTATTTTTGTACGTTTATTAGTATAATATTATGCATCCATATTACATTATTTTTTATCGCTTACATTTTCTTTTCGTATATAAATAACCATAATTATTATTTATATTAAAGAAAAGTAATGGATCGTCAAGACACTATGTACGAGTAAATATACTAAATCAATGAAATTGAATTTTAGTTTTGTTTTGAAAAAGTATTAATTTTTCATTTTTTATGACTATTTGTGATTTCAGAAGAAAGGCAAAATTGATGCTTATATCCTGTTTTATACTTGTGTAATTTTAATTATTTTCTATATTCAGGTGCAGAGCGTACCTGCAGTATATCACAACCCGGTATTATTATTGTATTTGTACAATTTGATAAAAAATCTTTTGACAATTAAAATGTTGTTTGGATACTTAGTAACGCATAACAAAGCAGAAAAATCTCTTCCCGGCTAGAATTTGATAAGAAATGTTTCTTTCATTCTGTAACATCAGTGAGTTAATCTTCAAAAGCACTTCAATTAATTGCCATTTTTCTATAAAATAAAAACAAATTTTGATGTAAGAATTTAATTTGATATCAAGCTCCAAAATGTAATTAGCAAAGAAACTAAAAAATTTAAACCTCGCGAAAATAGCGCATATTCTAAAAATTGCAACTGCAATATTGGAAATTATTTCCAAAATTTATTTAAAAAAAAACTAAAAAATACATTTCCATTGTGAAAATTAAACTTTTATTAAAAACTATTTTGTATTTGGAATAAAAATTTAAAATGCATTTGTATTTTGAATAAAAGTATTGCAAATACCTACTTTCCACAAATTTATATTTAGCTTCTAGATTGCATTATCCAAGTGAATAATTTAATGTGGGCTTAATTAAAATGTATTCTAAGAATAGTTCGCAATTCATCAAATATTTTTCAAACAATCAATACCTATCGTACATATCATACATATGAACTTTGGATTTTTAAATCGGAATGTTTGGGTAAAATTTCCAAAAATAGTATATGCGTACATATTTGTATTTCATTTTTTTTTGTGCATATTTTCCCCAATTTAACATATATATAGAATGATAAATTAAGATCTTACGATTTAAAAAATTGATTTCTTCATATTCATATAAAATAAACTGGTCTTACATTCGTTAAAAACACCTAAAAAATCAAAGTTTTGAGGAATATCGCATTGTCGATAACACGCAATACGTAATTGGACGCGGATTAATGGTAAACTATTACGAAAATAAGCCGAATTATGGATTGGATTTGAGAGCAAAATGCTTTCTGTTTGCGATTTGATCGTAATTTTTCATATTTATTTCTCTGTCTTACTTAGTAAACGCAGAAGAAGATTTAATAAAAAATGTTTTCAATTAAATTCATTTGTTTTCTTAGCAGGCTGAATATGAATTACCGAATTCGTATTTTTTAAATCAATTGTGGTTGAAATTCCATTGTGTTTCTATATCAGAAATATACAGGTTATATTGTAAAAAAAACCTTTATCGTCTGGTCCAACCGCAATACAGATAAGTAAATGGAAAAGTTAACAAAATTTTAAAAAGACAACTATCAGAACACAACTAGTTTACATACATACGTACATCATACGAGTTTCAAAGAAAAAATTAAATTAAAATAATGAATTAAAATATGTAGTTATATTTTATAATTTAATATTTTTTCTTACACCGTCAAGTTATTTTTATTTTTGTTATTAATATTATATTATATCAAATAAAAACGTCGACAACTTACTAAATTCATTATATAATTATTTTATAACTGTACTTAATCCTTTCTGATAACATATTGGATATTTTTGAAAAATAAACCTTTTATCGTTCATAAAATTGGAAAAAACGCAAAAATTAAAAAAAAAATATAAAAAAATAAAAAGTAAAAGTAATAAAAACAACTAAAATATATCGAAAATTCAAAAAAAAAAATAGCATTGTGTTGTGATCAGGATTCGAAACCGTGCCAACGGGTAAGAAGGTACGGTTTCAAATCCTGATACATTTGATTTTTGATACATTTTAGTTATTTTTATTACTTTTTATTTGAAAAAGTTCGATATTTTTTTAAGAATTTTTGATAGCCTTAAATTATTTTCAATATGAAGATAATATTGGAACATTTTAATCATTTATGTAATAGTTGGCGATTTTTTTAATCAATCTTGGGAGAATTTCTTCATTATTAAATCTTTTCTTACGTTTCAAATCATTTCTTTGTTTAGTCGAAGACCACTTTTGATAAAGACGTGGAAACACTTCTTGGATGTGTGAAAAATTATATAAGTGCTAATAAGGGGATGTTAATATTTTTATAATGCACTCTAGGCAAGAAAGTGTAACAAATTTGTTACGAAATTCATAATTTATTTCTGACTTCATAAACGCAACTCATGCTTCCAGTGTTGCTTTGGAAGCTGTGTTTATGAAAGCAGCCTATACTATGAAATAGAGATTAGAACCAATAATGCGTGATCGTGATTAATTTTTTGTTTCCTTCACGTGGGGATGCGTCCGTGAGACGGTGAGTGTTTTTTTTTTGCTTTAATGTAATTTTTTCCATTTAAATTATTTTTTTAAATTTTTTTTCGTCTTTCATGGGCGCGAATTTTCGTGATTGTGACTTCTTTTGTACTCCATACTATGGTGAAGGGTATATAAGATTCGGCACAGCTGAATATATCTCTCTTACTTGTTTTTGAATACTTCTTATGTCAGCCTGAAATTCAGGCAGAGCTTCATACTAACCTTAAAACAGAATACATATACATATGTATAAAATGTTATACTAAATGTTGTTCTTTATGAAGAATAATAAGGCAAGCTCATTCAAGCTCACACTTAAGCAGTCGAAATTAAAAATTAACTTTTTTGTTTAAAATTGCTAATAAAAATTGATGAGAAACAGACAAAGTATGTCGTAATATAATTTCCTTTCATTTCATTCCTTAACATTCTCTTAACAAATATAAATACATACATACATATATACATACTACATATTTTACATATTATGCAAACGATAGTGAGGTTATATGATCATTAATCTTGAATCTTTGTCTTGGGTTAACTTTGGTTGTTGGCATAACGGCCACCTTTTCGTGAATAACAACCTACATCATAGATGAAATGCAGTTAAATAGACATTGCAAATAAACAGTCAACAAGTGGATGTAAATTTTTCGTATATCTCATAAAATGAACAGAATAAAAGGAATCAAACCACCACATATCGAGACAATAATTCATGTGCATGTATCAGAGTGACTATATCTGAAAAAGTATTGTATACAATACTTAACTATAGCTAACTAAATTGGGTTTAAAATAATGCTAGATAGCTATTAAAATGTTTTTAAAGTAATAAAAAATAATGCTTTAATTCAAAAGTTTTTTTATTCGGTATTTAAGTATAACTCGCCATTAACATTTCGCTAATATGTAATATATATGTATATGTATATAAATAGGCAAGTGAAAAAAGTTAAGAACCATTTAACTGACTTAAACTCAACGTATTCGCTTGATTTTTTTTTGTTTGATAGATTGTTAATAGGAGCAGTGCAGAATGTATTTTATCTTCTACATTTTTGTGTCTAAGATAGATAAAAACAGTTAAGAATATTAGCCAATCATAAAGCCATGATCTCTCTCTCTCTTAATTTGCTAAAAAATTACAACAAAAAACTCAAAATTAACCAAATTAAATTTGGCTTGGCAACTCCGTAAACACTCAGACGGAAAAAATTATTTTATATGTTCATTCTATTCTTATTTCCATCTTTGTATGTACTTAAACGATTATTGCTGAAACTAATAAAATTTGGATATTTAAATAACGAGTAAGTTTTATTAAAGTTAAATACATTATGGTACTGTATTATTTTCCATAAGATGCTAAAAAATAATATATCTATATAAGTATAAATAGGCAAAGACAAATTTTTAGATCTCTTTCTCTTTTGTTTGCCAACCGATTTTCTTCAATCTTTTACCAAGTGGTAAACATTGTTGAGCTTTAGTAACGCGATTATATATTATTTAAATCGGTTCAGTAATAAAGGAATAAGAGGCTCATAAAGTTGACACCACACTAAATGCTAAAAATACACACACACAGGGTGCTGTTGGCTGAAGTAGTTAGCGCGTTGACTACAAAGCAAATAATGTCTAAGAACGTGGGTTCGAGCCCAGCTTCAGACAAGTTATAACCTCTAGCATTTTTCAGATGTGCATTAGTAAGCCATTGTATTTGTTGTTGTCGGAGTGTTTAAGTGATGAAGGCATAGCACTGGTCACTGAACAGTACTGGCAGCAATTGATACTGGTGTATGCTAGCGGACATCACAGCGCCCTCCTTCGTCGGTATTATAGCAAAATCGCCGGCGAAGTAAAATAATTAATAAAATGGCTACAACAGCTTAAAACACATGTAATGCGCCTACTTAACATCAGAGGCGCTGCAACACTGATCTAAAAACTAACACAGCGCGCAATATCAGAGTTGTAAAAATTAAGCTTTCTCTCTTTCACCATCTGTCCTCTCTCACTATCCCTTTCCCAAGGAAGGTAACACACCTACGGGGTGGTAGGCATACTAATTGTCTGAGTGTTACTTCTCTTAAAAAAAAAAAAAAATACACACGTACACGCATTCACTTATCTAAGTATTGGTTCAAGCAAAGCGATGAGAGTGTTTAAGAGTACCTACATACATATGTATATAAGTAATAAGATTTTTTCTTATAAATGTTCGTGTTTGTACTACATTTGGTTTATGGTTTTTTCCATGGGGAAGGGAATAAGTAATTAGGTAGTTTCTTATGTTTAAAGGAATGCAACAAAAATAGATATAAATAGGTAAAGTAAGAAAACAAAAACAATTGGTTGATTATTGAGATCTTATTATAACTTTGATATTGTTTAAACTTTTCATTTGTTTTAATGAAGGTTTAATATAATATCTCCATTTGTTCTAAGGAATATTTGCGTAAAGTTCCCTGATGAGCTGCATTAGCAACAGTAAATTGCGTATAGGAACAAGCAATTTTTTCAGTTTTGTGATTGTGTGTTAGCTACACTGTGTTATGTGAATTGTCAAGTTAAAATTAATGTTGCATACAAAAAATACTCGATTAGCAAGTATTCTCTAAGTTTTGGAAAAATATGAAATAAATTCCATATAAAGGTTGTTTAATCAATTTAGATTATTAGCATATTGCTTATAATATCCAAAAATATACATAAATTTATTAAGACGTGTTGAAATGGCATTGCCAATAACATATTTTGTTAAAATATTACAAAAATATTCAAATGCCGAGTGCGTTACAGTTTTTTATACACCAATAATTTATTTGACTGATTTATTTGGAAAATTTTTGGTGGTTGCAATATGCAAAAACATGAAAAAAATCATTAAAAGAAAACGCAGTGACAACTAGGAGAAAGAAGACAAGGCAAGTATCAATATTTCAATGATCAGGATGCTGTTGGCTGAAGTAGTTAGCGCGCGTTGACTACAAAGAAAATAATGTCTAAGAACGTGGGTTCGAGCCCAGCTTCAGACAAGACATAACCTCAAGCATTTTTCAGATGTGCATTAGTATGCCATTGTATTTGTTGTTGTCGGAGTAAGTGATGAAGGCATAGCACTGGTCACTGAACGGTACTGGCAGCAATTGATACTGGTGTATGCTAGCGGACATCACAGCGCCCTCTTTTGTCGGTATTGTAGCAAAATCGCCGGCGAAGTAAAATAATTAATAGAATGGCTACAACAGCTTAAAACACATTTAATGCGCCTACTTAACATCAGCGGCGCTGCAACACTGATCTAAAAACTAAGACAGCGCGCAATATCAGAGTTGTACAAATTAAGCTTTCTCTCTTTCACCATCTGTGGTGAAAGAAGATAACACACCTACGGGTTGGTAGGCATACTAATTGCCGGAGTGTTACTTCCCTTTCTTTAAAAAAAATTATGCGTTTGCGTGTGTATAATTATGTATATACATATGTATGTAGGTATGTTTACTCGGGACATACTTATATACATACGTATGTATTTACGTACATTTTATTGAACTTTTTTATGTTAACTAGACTTTGCTGAACACACATAGAAAACAAAAACACAGAAACCAATTATATAATT
This sequence comes from Gymnocheta viridis, assembly GCA_956483585.1. Taxonomy (NCBI): domain Eukaryota; kingdom Metazoa; phylum Arthropoda; class Insecta; order Diptera; family Tachinidae; genus Gymnocheta; species Gymnocheta viridis. Next base: position 64,937,753 of record OY101442.1, on the reverse strand, counting down.
CATAAAAATTATTCTTATTTTAAAGTTATACTTTGCTCAAACCTACCGATTGTCGAAATTACATTTTAAACAATTTTTTTATTTTTCACATTTTAAAACTTTCACAATTGTTTTTTTTTACTTTTAACAATACAAATGTGAACTTATTAAACAGATAAAGAAGGGTATTCACGTTTGTGAATACTACCTTAACGATTTTAGCTTATTAGTCTCTAATAAAACGTTTGTGAATAAGGCTGTATATATTTTATATAGACCCAATTAAAAAAGTCTAATAAACTCGCATGGCCAGGAAAATTTTCACGTGTCGTTTGTGGAAGCCGAGTTCAAAAGATCGACGAGAAATAAACAATTCTGGGATTTCCCCAACACTGTGGTCTGCAACAGCAATATTCTCAGTTGAGCAAAGTACACGATTTTAATTTTTCATATCGCCGCCTTATCCCAACTGTTCAAATTGGTCAACCAGTTTCACAATTGCCCACCGAGAAAGTGCTTCACGATGAAGTAAAAGTGCTTTAGTTTAGCGAACTGTAGTGAATTTCGTCAATTACAATGTAGTTGCAGGTTGAGTTATGATAAGATGGCACGCTATTGAAAATGAAAATTCTCATTGGATCACAACCTTTCAGTAAATTATTAGAATCTCGTATTATTTATGCAAATAATAGTTCCGATTCTATTTGCGATGAGGATATTATAATGTGTGTTATATGCATAAGTAGTAAATGCATATAAAAGTATATAATGTAATATATGTATATTGAAATAATATAATATATTAAAATAATGATACAATAATTATTATATAATGCCTAAATACAACGACATATTCTGTTATATTTTTGATCCAATATCTTATTTTTATATGACCTGACTTTCATATATGAGTTAAAAAATATGTAGACTTTTATTCGTTTTTGTTTTTTAGTTATGTACTTGAAGTGCATTTTTTAAATAATTTTATCAACATTTCTGCCAGCGTTGAACGACGTTGAATATTCCTTTGGCAATGGATGCAGTAAGGTAGGTTAGCATTAGTTAATCGTCCGCCAACCCGAAGCAGCCCTTCAGAATCAAGAAATGGTGAAAGGTTTCGAAGTTTTTTATTGCTTAGGGTAGCATGACCATGTCTAAGTTGCTTACAGACTTCAAAAAATGTTATTGATTGATAATGCTTGTAAATGTTAACTTCAGCCTTTCTTAACTCTTCAACTGTTAGGGTTGACGTATTTTTAATTTTGTATTTAATATAATTTATAAATCGAAAACAGTAAGCTAGTACTCGCACCATTTTAACCCTGCAAGAAATTCTTTCACTGGTTGTTTTAATAACACGAGGGATGGTTTGCATGGAAATAAGAGTTACCTGATTCTTTAAGCGAAATTCTTCCTTGGTAGTATTATCTCTGAGGTCTTGGATTGGCCAGTATTTATCCTCCTGAAGTAGCTAAGATGGTCCATTAAACCACATATCGTAAATTATTAAGAAACTAGTTTTTACACCCCTACTAGAAACGTCAGCCGGGTTCTGTTTACTAGGAACATATCGCCATTTCGTGGAAGTATTTCCCAAAAGTAGGACTAATAAAAGTTTTTCAATTTGTCGGATGTGAGGACGGCCAAGCTAATACGGTTTTGCTATCAGACCAAGAATAAATATTGTATAATTTCACGTTTATACTGGATGATAAATATTCAAAGAGCTGAGCGAGAAGGTACGCTGCACAAAGTAACCTTTGCTTCTGAGATGATAATATTTTTAGACACTTGTCCGTTAGCTGACACCTTGCGACAGTAAATTACAGCAGCGTAAGCAGAGCAGGAAGCATCACAATATCCATGGAAGCTAACGCATTTTTTCGTGGAAAAGATTAATCGGGGTATTTTAATTTTATTGACTAAATGGTTCTCTGCAAATAGTAATTTGACTTCATTGGATATATCATTAGGTAACAAATCGTCCCATTCAATTTTAAGAGCCATAAGCGTTGACAACTGCAAATTTGAAAGTTTTTCTAAAAATACCGCTTGCGATTCTAGCAGTTTTTGAATGGCATCTTTATGCATCGTTGTGGAATTTAGCGACTCACTAACAATGGTTGCAGACGGTAAACGAGAGTCGATGATTTCGCAATATTTAGTTTCCATTCGAAAATATCTTGTTTAAAATTCCTCCTACTCGGCCTCACATTCTTTAGAACTATCATTGAGAGCGGCCATTTCTATATCAAGTTCTTGAAAGTATTCATATATTTTTTCCAGTTTCTCTAGCCTAGCACGAATCCCGAAGAGCGTTGTCTCATTGTTCACCTGTGACAAAAATTTCTCGAGCCTTATAGCTGTGCCCTTCAGATGGGCTCTTCTATTTTTTAGCGGTTCCATGTTACTCATTATTTTATAAAATGAATAAATGTTTAGTGTGAAGTAAATGTTCATAAAACAGCAAAGTTTAATTACTTGCGTAATTTGAAGTTTTAAATTTCAATTTAATATTCTTTGGCAATAAATATATGTACCTTATTTTATTAACTTACGCCCCTTAACACAAAGTTCAGTTATGCTAGTTTTATTTTTAAGTTTACTAACTTTCAGTTAGTCAAAATTTTATTTTAAACTGATAGTTAAACATTTTCGTTAACTTGCTTTTATCTACTATTGTGAATCACATCAACAATTTATTTTTGAGAAATGAAAAAAGATGTAAGAAGCATCATCAACCAACCACATTTTAATACGATGATATCTGCACAAAAATTTACCTCTTTGAGATGAAAAAGCTTCATCACCTATTTTATTAATATTTGTGAAAAATATATTTATAATAAACGAAAAACAATTAATTTTTAATGTCATTATTTTTTTCTCAGTTAAGAAATCAAACTCGAAAAATATTTCAGTTAATTCTAAATAAAACTTAAAACTGAACAGCGCGTTGTGTTGCAGAATTTTAACTAACTAAAGTTCAAATTTCGAGTTTAGTGTTAACTTCAAAGCTAATATTTTAATTGTTAACGGCCCTAAGTAATGTAAAAGACTTTTTTACTCTCAGTAAGTATTTGGACGATCACATCGGGGTCAAAATGTCTAAGAACAAACCAATGTTTCATCGTTGATGTTACCTTAGAGAGTGATTTATTAACACAACGCAATTTTTTGCAAATTTAGTAGGTATACATATTTAAATTGAAATCGAATGATTTTACAGTTAACTTTAATTTTAAGTAAACTTGAAGTAAAAGCAAATAAGAGAATCAAGGTAAGAATTAATTTACGAGGGATGGGTTAAAATGATTGTTAAACACAATAAAAAATTAAAGGAGTATAATTTCATGAATAAATAATAAATAAAACGTTGAAATATGAATTAAATTATGTTATGTATTTTTGGGTGATCTAGCTTTTTCTAGCCTTCTTTTAAAGCCGATTTAGCCTCTTTTTCCTCCAGTTCCTGACAACACTGGTTGCTAATAAAACGTAGTACTAGAGGAACTAATAATATATTGTGTTTGTTTAAGTAATACCATGTTATTTTCCATAAAATATATGCATTTTTTTAAATACCTTAAACTGAAATCTGTATGTCTATCGGCCGGAGCTGGGCTTTAATATTAGACCCACACTTTCTCTTGCGTATACAACGCTTGCCTGGTTTATTCTCACCCGAACAAATGACCCACTCTGTATACAATGTATATACATATGCATGTGGAGTCAGAAAGGCGAGTACAATGAAATAGTTGATGTGGTAGACCTGCCAATACTTTTGACCCAAACGGTGTTAAATACTAATTGTTCATTTGTAAATATCTATGGATTATTGTATACATGTTGTAAAAGAATACGCTACAATGACAACACTACTTATATATGTTAATGTCAGTCCAATGCCGCCTTTTCTGACATTTTGCATATATGAGAATCTGTCAATTAGTTTTCAGCTTTTTCATTTTGAAATTAGCCATAATCGACTTTGGTCGCATAATTTGAAATAAAGAGCTATTTGAATTATTCCACCTGCGTTTGATTACCATCGATATATGTACATCTTCAACAACTGGCAACGAGGATGGGATTGCTTTTAATCGTTTGGTAATGAAAAATTAATTCGTACATACATTGGTATAGGTACACTTGGTGTCCCTAGATTTGCTGGGTGTATTTTTTGCTATGAGCACGTGTAAAAAAGTGCCTGCGTAAATTAATTTTTTTTTTGCCTTGCTGTCGTAATATAAATATTTGCTGCTGAAACATTGGAACGTTTCGCTGTTCTGTTGTTGCTGTTACCTACTGTCAGCAACTGAGTATATAAACATGGCCACTGCTGCTACCAATACAGCTGGTGAAGCACCAAAATCTGGAAGTCTTCCCCCGAATTCGGCAATAAAATTCTTCAATGAAACCAATAGCAAGTTCGAGAGACGGCTCCAGCGTCTTGAAGGGACATTTACAATTTCTAATATGAAAGACGAGTCGATTAAAGTGAATTACCTGTTACACTATATAGGACCGCAAACTTTTGATTTACTGTGTGACGGAATTTCTCCAGAGACATCCGAAAACAAAACCTACGAAACTTTAGTTAAAGTGCTGCAAGAGTACTATAACCCGCAACCTTTGGAAGTTGCTGAATATTACATGTTCAACTATAGAGAACAATTAGATGTGAGTCAGTGTGCGTCTACGTAGCCACTTTACGGAAAATGGCTATTCACTGTAATCTTGGGCCATACTTGATGACCGCATTATGAAACCAACTCGTATGTGGCATAAGGGACAAGCGTATAAAGGACCGGCTGCTGGAAACTAAAAAACTAACTTTTGAAAGGGCTGTAGAAACCGCTACAAGCTTAGAGATGTCACAACAAAACTCTGTTCAACTCAACGAGACGGCTATTCATAAAACTTCTATACTTGCCGTTAGCTCAAATACAAGGGGCAAATACAATAGAACCTTTATACAAAGAAACGGTAACAATCACAAACATAACAACTTCGGAGCACAGAAATCACATGTTCAGAATCAAGACAAGTTTTAAAAAACAAGGAAAACGTTTCCGTTGCGATGGATCACACCTTGCTAATGTGTGTTTTCATGTAAATACCATTTGTAATTTTTGTAATGTGCGGGGTCACCTTGAAAAGGTTTTTTTTTAAGAACAAAAAGAATAAGTTATAGGTGTTGCGGATGTGGTTATTGCCCTTCAGAACATGGATATGGACAAAAACAATGGAGAAATTACAACTTTACATTGTGGACTCCGATACGCATCCACTATTTGGAAGAGAATGGCTATTTGCATTTAATGGGTACGCAATAATTAAGATGTTTGATAAAACTTACAGTCAGAACATAAACGAAAATTGCCATCACGTAAATGTAGATTTAAAGTGTTCATCATCAACTTCAACAAAATTTCCCCATATTTCAACGGAATTGCCAATGTTGATGAAAAAGTATAGTGTTTTGTTTAGTGATGATGTAGGTGAAATAAAAGGGGAAACCGTTTCGACAGAACTAAAACCTGATGCCAGGCCAATTTTCATCAAGCATAGACCGGTGCCTTTCCCACTTCGTGAACCAATACAAAAAGAAATCGGGAATTTAGTGGAGCAGGGTATTTTAAAAAGGGTTGAGCATAGTGGCAAAATACGGCTTTGCGCTGATTTTAAAATCACTTTAAATAAGTTTATGTTAGCACCCACTCCCTACTATAGACGAACTATTTCAACCCATGAAGGGTGGTGAAGTATTTGCGAAAGCCGACCTTCGTCGTGCTTATTCGCAATGGAAAGTTTGGAATGAAGATAAGGAATAATTGACTTTACCTACACTTTTAGGCCTCTTCGAATGCACACGTCATTGGTATGGTCTCAGTTGTTCGCCAGCAAATTGGCAAAAGGAAATCGGAGAAATATTAGCTGGTATCGAGGGTGTAGTAGTTTTTATTGATGACATTTGCGTTACAGGACCTCATGACAACATACACCTTTCGAGATTAGAAGTAGTGTTTGCGCTCCTAAGTTCAAACGGACTACGAATAAATTAAAAAAATTTAATTATTTCAAAGATTCTTCAGCAAACATTAGCTAAATGACCGCTTTTGCCACATGAATGACATTTGTAGTTTTTGAATTTACATCAAATCATGATTACGCCAACCGCAATCACTACATGACTGCTTATTTTTTGTATTCTTATCTGAATTTCTATTACAGCCTCCGTTTGTGCCTCTGCCGTTATTTGTGTTTTCGCCTGTTTTATTGTTGTACCATCGCTTTCCAACTTTTGACACATTTTTGCCACTTCTCAAAAAATTAATACCAGATTCATCTGTTGTCGTTTTGATCGAAAACTTCGTTTCCTAAATCATGTTTTTTTAATGCATCCTCAATAGTAAGCGTGTGACTTTCTTCACACATCCTTTCAATTAGTTTCGCAGTTAGCCCCATGACGATTTGGTTTAATATATGTAAACGCATTTAGATCAGATCCAAAACTGTAATTTAGTGCAAGTTGTTTTACTCGGACAAACCACTTAGAAAGCGATTCTTCTTTTACTTTATATGAAGAATGAAATTTTTTTCGCTCACTGAATACAATTCCGAATGGTGTATAATGTCATTATTTCACACAATTCTTTGTAGGTTTTCATTACCGGTGAACTAGGACTACATAAATTGTGCAGCAACTTGTATGGCATGGCTCCGATCGATTTCAATAAAATCTTATGTGCAGTTGATTTCACAAAAGTGTATATCCAAGCGTTCCTACCATAAATACCACGAGTCACGCTCTATAAATTCTGGAATATTCGATGCCACGGTTGTTGTTGTACCTGCGGCACCTCTTTCAGCTGAAATTGTTGCCATTTTATTTGGCTTAAAATGATTTTTATTTAAAATAAACTATTTATTTGTATTGCACAAATTCAGTGATGAAAAATTTAAAATTTTTATATACGCATAAGTATGTACATACGAATGCAATATTTCTTTTAATAAGTGTTGAAACAAAAAAAACTTCTCGTCGGAAATTGTAATATCTTTGCTGTAGGTCTAAGGTCCAATAATTGACTTCGTATTTAAATGTCATTCACTTAAATTTAAGTTGCATTTAAATACAGTTTGAATTTTTCAGTGTGAAATTATTATTTGTATATAATTACGATAATAATATGGCAGCCTCACGAAATTCTCTCAATTTTCTTAGAGAAACAGCTGTTGAACAAAATTAAAGAAAATTTTCTAATGTGGATTCTTTTTCAGGCTGAAAATAACAATAGTGATAGGTTGCTGCAATGTTTTAAAAGTTTAAAACAATTTTAAAAAAACATAAAAAAGAATAATATTAATAAAAGAAGTCCAAATTTCACTCCAAAAGATGTTGATTTTTCAATGGCCGCAAATTTTTTGTTTACTTTGTTGCGCGAAACACCAACACGTAAGCAAAAACATATGTTTGTGTATGTATGTACATATGTATGTCTGCAAAACTTAAATGGACTTTTAATGCAGAAGAATGGTCATTTAAGTTTTATTTAAATGTCACATAATTTTGTTCTGAAAAAATTAAATTAGTACCTAAGTGGCATTTAAAGATAAATGACACTTAAATGAGTAGTCAATTATGGGGCCTAACAATGACAAAACCTTTCAGAAAGAGACTTTATTGAGATAAGATAAAATAGAAAACTACACTAGATAATCAGTTTATTTTACTGTTAGCTTAAAAGGAGAAATTATAATAATAAGAAAAGTTAGTATTACCATTGAGCAAAATAAGTACTTACAATCTAACAAAACCAACCAAAATATCAACATTTTGGGCGCATCTCCTCAGAAACGAGCCAAACTTAGTATGACAGTTAAGCAGTGTGACCAGATTTCAAAATAATATAAAGCTAAATCAAATTTGAAATAGAGCTAAAAAGAGTTAAAGAAGGAATTTTAAAGCAAAAAAATAAAGCAAAATTTTGTTATAGCTTTGTAATAGCAACTTTTCATTATTTCTATATTTTTATAGATATGTATAAAAAATGTAGGTATAAAAAATATAAAAATATATTTTTGGTTCATTTAAATAAAAAACATTGAATCAATAACAACATAAAATTATTTATTAAGCAAAAACTATGTTCATCAACATAACTTAAAAAGAAAACAAAAACAAACAAAAGGTTCTTCAACTGAAACTAAACAGTCTTATGATGGGGATAAAGTTCTTAAAACTATAAAAATAAGAGGTTTTCAAAAGCATCTTAGTTTTATATGTGAAATAAAAATTACCAAAACTTCACAACAGTTTTACTTTTATATTGCATATACAAAAAAAATCTTATAATGTATAATTCATAAAATAATAGCCTTTCAAAAAACCTTTACAATAAATATAGAAACTTTTCAATATAAAAAATATTGAATTATACTTGTTTTTTTTTTATAAAAAATATTTGTAAATAAAAACTTTTTAAAACTTCTATAACAATGTTTGGCTATATAGGTATTAAACATTTCATCGTATTCTTCTATAAAATCATTATCGGTTGTATAAATATCCTCATCAAACTTTTTTTTAAGAGATCCTTAGTTATTTCAAAACTTTGGCAACATTTATTTAATCTTTTTAACCCACATCTGATGTACAGAAGTGAATTCAGGGTTTTTAAAGAAAATCTGATTCTAATTTTAGTTTTTATTATATTCATACCACTGAATACGCGCTCAACTTCTGCGTTACTGGAACGCAAAACTAAAAATTTCATCACAAAAGTTGACAATTCCCTAAAAGGGTTTTCATTAATTGCGTTTTTGTACTTAAAAATATTAATCCAAAATTCTGTAGTTGACATTTGTTTTTTCCAATAGGAATTTAATTTTTGATATTGTAATTCCAAAAGAGTAATATCATCTACGCTAAAATATACATTTCTTCTTTAAAATTTTCATAAAATTATCTTTTGTATTGCTTAGACTGTTTTCGAATGAAAACAAGTTTGTGATTTGCAAAGTTGAAAAATTACTTGGCAAACGTTGTCGTAGTTGGTATATTAATTGTTTAATAAAATTGTTTTAGTTTAAAAAAATAAAATACGGACTAAATACATAGTACATACATATTACATTATGATGTAGATCAAATCTGCCGCAGTGATTGTTTCCGCGTTGCCAGATTATTATTATCTTTTTTTAACTACTTTATATGGTTACCGCATATAAATTTATTCGGATAAATCGTTTTATATATTTTGAAATAGAACAAAATTACACGAAATTGAAATTAAAGAAAAAGCTAAATGCATGGTTGAAAAAAGCTTAAAAAAACTAATAGCTAAATGAAATATTTCGAGCTAAACATTAAAAAATAAAGCTAAATCTAGCTCCAAAAAAGCTAATATGGCCACACTGCAGTTAAGTCTTGTACAACAAACATAAAAATGGAGCAGTATCGTCCGTGGTTCTCAAATTATAAGACTTTTTAATAAAGGAAAAATCATCAAAATTGCACAAAATTTAATTTAAATATTTAATTTGTTTTAGAGATCAAACATGAACATAATTTTTTATTGGAAAATTTTAATTACAGATTGCGAAAACAACAAATTTTATAATTGCACTAACTTTTTATTTTTATAACCATTAAAGCAGTAAGTTAATACCCGTAAAACGACACATGAATTACTCGTCTATCTAACTAATATTATAAATCTGAAAGTTTGGATGGATGGATGTTTGTTACTCAATCACGCCAGAACGGCTAAACCGATCTGTATGGAATTTAGCACAGAAATAGATTATAGTCTAGAATAGTCATAAAATGTATGGTTTCCGTAGGATAAATTTGTTTAATTTTTCATAGGGCGAAGGATCGACATGATTTTTTGCATAGCTAGTGGTAGCTTAGAAAATGACATAGGATAATTTATATTCCGGAAAAATACATGATTCCTATGGGATGGTATACAGGAACTGTATTTTTAAAATAGTGAAAGTACCTGAAATAGATTTTTAGCGAATTATCATCAAGAAGGCTTGATTAATTTACTCAGTAACGATAAAAACTCTCAAATAAGTCTACAATACAAACAAAAAAATTAAAATCCCCCGACTTAAAATAGGCACATTTTATAGGATTCCGTTGAGATTTTTTCCTTCTGATTATCCAGTATAAACTTGCTTTTAACGCTAAACCACTAGATGGCGCGTTACGGCATGCAATAAGTTTTCTGAATCACGCTTTTAAGATTTTCTTGCGAAGAATATGATCTCCCAAGCAATTTTCGTTTGTTTTGTTTTATAAATAAAATATTGATTTTGAATTATTGGTTTGCTGTTGAATAGTTTAGTTGTGTGCTTTTGTAAGGCATGTAAATAAAATTAATAATAATTGTTTATGAAAAAAAACAGTAAAAAAAATAAACACAGAATTGAAAATTCTTTGGAAAATAGAAGATGAAGTAATCATGTAAGTTTTTCAAAATTTGGTGGTTAATATATGTAAATAACGACGAGTGGTTGTGTGAGAGGGCAGTGCTGTCGCCAAGGAACGAGTGTGTCAATAAAATGAACAAAAAATGTTTAAACATGATCGCCGGCGATTTAAAAGTATACACATCTCGATGGCTAATGACGACACTACTGCCTACCGCATTGAATTTCTCAACACCCTGGAGTTAACGGGCGTTCCGTTTCATAACCTGGAGCTTGAAGTTGGTGTTCCAAAGTTGCTGCTGCGAAACCTTAATGCACCCAGACTGAGTAATATAATAAAAGCCAGCAATATGACAAAGCTGCTCTTCGCAAACCCATTATTCCAAATAACTTGTCGTTTCGTTCTCTTAAGATTGGCTTTTGCAATGACCATCAACAAATCTTAGGGCCAAACCTTAAAAAAGGCAGACAACCATTTTGGGACTCCATGCTTCTCACACGGTCAATTATATGATGGCTGTTCACCCGTTTCAAGTGCCCGAAACTTGTACCTGCTGGCGGAAAATAAATAACATTAAATAACTTAATATTATTTTCAGAGCGGTATTGAAAACGTAGTCCTAACTTCTTAACTCTCTTTTTAACTTTTTTTTTTTTCAATAAATAAAAAAATGTGAAATTCGAATGCCACAGTGAGATTGTTTATTTCTTCGCTTTTTGTAACGCTTTTACGGCCTAACTACTCAAACAACCATCATGACATTTCGCAGAAAAGAGCATACTATACAGGCGTCAGGTACAGAAAAGGACAAAGTGGAAAATGTGCAGCTAGTCTTAAAGAAAGAAAGTTATAACGGTTTTTGCAAATAATCTAAGGACAAAATATAGGCAAACTGCGTAATTGGTTTTTCAATTGTTCATCTCTTGTCCCATACCAGATTTTTTAAGAATGCTCCCTTAAAAAATTTTTTTTCATTATATGTAATATTTTTTAGCAACAATGGTGTCAAATAAAAGAGAAAGCTTTGTAGAATTTTATCAACATATTTCCTTCACATCCGCGAGCAAGAAGTTGTCCTTTTAAAAAATGTTGACTTCATTAGAAAACTTCTCCTATATTTCGCTTTCTCTATGGAAAGCTTCTTAAGGAATATAAATAAAATTAATAAAAATAAAAAACTTATTCTAAAATTTTTGTGAATAACAAAAATTTTCAAAATTGAAAATGAATTAAACAAAAATACAAAATCACTTAAATCTATTCCAATATCATACTAATTATTAAATTTCCTGTTCTATTATTATAAATTAAATATCTATACATAGTTTTGAGATACATTTTCTGTAGCCATTTTAAAGTTCATTCGCTTTGAACGATATTTAATCAATATCGGAGGTCACTACGGTATCGGTTGCCAACCCTGCAAAAAAAAATTTGTTTAATCAGTAAATCGACCCAAACTTACCGAGTTAATCTTTTATGGTAAGGCTGTGTGGCAATCGGTAGCAAAGTACTATGGTGAAAAAATATTTGCTTGTGGGAAAAAATTCCATGTTTCTGCTGTGCCAAATGATATCTTTTTTGACAACATAAAATTTTGACGTCTGCGAAAACAAGCTGATGAACAAATTACGGCGGCGGTGAGGCAAAACATTTGACTACAAGTCTTCTACCAACAAATTTTTTAAAGAACTTTCTTTTACGTATTAAATAAAATTCTCTACTGGCACGAAAAATTGTATAGTGTGATCAGTGATGTTATACATAGGGAAAAATTCCTATTCGTAGGGATTTTCTTCTAAAAAAATGGTCGCAGGGAAAAATTGCAGATTTATTGAAATCATTAAAATTTAGGGACTTTTCAATAATGTGGCAAAAATATATTAATTTTGCAAGCTTATTCGATTTGTGATATTTTAATAAAATCTTTAATACGTGAACATTACAAATTGTCATTTTTTTATGATCGCTTGCCGCTATTTCAGTTTCGATTTTAAGGTAAATTTGTGAAATATTGCCTTTTTTGTACTTACATATATATAGTTATTATACACTTATATAGTCTGCAGACTTTTCGACATACTTAGAAGAAACCATTCTGTAAGAATGGCAAACAAATTGATACATTTTTTTTAAAGAAATAAAAGCATCAAGTCAGCTGGTCGACCATCTAATACCACTAATGAAAAAAAGAACTGATTCATGTACATAACAGTTTTTATATTTAAATAATATTTATATGTATGCATCATTTAAAAGTTGTAGGGATTTTTGTAGACAATTTTTTGTAGGGAAAAATAGGCATTTTTTCGGGCTGCGTAAAGACTTCTCAAAAAAGTACGTCTATAACATCACTGAGTGTGATATACAATTAAAATCGCAAATTATAATAAACAATGCATTTTTTTGATCTAACTACATATAAGAGCCGTAAAAACTCAATATATTGGGTGACGGCACTAATTAAAAAAAAAACGACAGCGGTGGCTTGATGTGTTTTGTTCCATGCTTCTACTTTGTTGCTTGTCAAAAATTTACAAGTGCTGTCAAAAATTCTACTAGCCCCCAGGGCTAGTGAAATTTTATTCACCTCAGCAGTATCAAAAATTTCCATACCAGAGTACTTTGCTACCGATTGGCACACACCCTAAACAAATAATTTTAAATCAATTGAACGAACTGTTCTTCGGGTATCAATTAACCGGATAGCCGACTGAATACCCTGCGTACAAAGAGATCGAATGCGAAACGTTCCACATTGCATGAAAAAATTTACCTGCATATACATACATTTGTACACACATATGTATCTTAAAATGTGTTTGTTTGTATATACATATGATATATTGTGATGTTTTTAATAGCTCTGTTACCAAATGATTTTTAGAAACTTTGTTGTGTTTTAGTTATACAAAGGAAATTAATAGCTGATGAATGTAATTTTTACAAGTTTGCATACAATACAAAAATTTTCAATCTCCGCCGCACCTCATACCGTAAAATCAGCATGTAGTAAACATATTGGAGTTACTAAGGGCCGTTAACAATAAAAAAGTTAAGTTGAAGTTAACACTAAAGTTTAGTGACTAAACTCAAACTTTAACTTTGGTTAGTGAAAATTCATTAACACGAAGCTCTGTTAAGATTTATCTATTAAATAAAATTAACTGAAATACTTTCTGAGTTTAAATTTTTAACTTGAAAAAAATATGACATTCAAAAATTAATTATTTTTTGTTTATTTTAAAAATATTTTTCATAAATTCTTAAAAAAAAATTATGATTTAAGCTTTACCATCTGAAAAATACACACCTTTGTGCAGAAATCGTGCTCAGATGTCCTTGGATGATGGTGTTATTTTCTTTTTTTGCATTTTCCAAAAATAAATTTCTGGTGTGATTCAAAATAATTTATAACTGTAAGTTAACTAAACTTTTTTATTGCTAATGAACATTTTTAATTCCCAATTAAAATTTAAGTTTAGACAAACTGAAAGTTAGTAAACTTTAAAATAAAATAAACATAACTGAACTTTGTGTTAATGGCCCTAACTGGAATATACAGTAGGGGTAGTCTATTTTTGTAACACCTACTTTACATGGCATAACACGATGAGGAATAGTAAAAAAATGATAACTGCGTTTTTAGTTTTTCGATTTTTTTCAAAAACTTCACGCAGAATTTAAATTGAAAATTCGTATGCAAATTTCATACATATGCCAAGAAAAAACACCATATGAGATTATGTTCTTTTCTTTGTGTCTGTTTTGTTTTGCTCTTCTTCTGTTATTCATCGTATTTTTGCATATGACAAAATTACATAACGGTAAATTTGAGTAAATGCTTTATGAATGATTGAAACTTCGTATAAGCGTCGCGCCAGTTGCACTGAATGAGAGATCGACAGCTGAATAAAAGCAACTGGCGCGACGCTTATACGAAGTTTCAATCACGAAAAATCAAGATACTACAAATTGCTGAGAATCAGATGCTGGGTTGTTCGCTCCGTTAAAATTTTTAAGTGCTACGCCTCTGATCGGAAAAAGTCAATTTTAAATTTGCATTCATATTTGACGGTTCAAGAAATAGAAAATGCAGAAACGTTTTGGTGCCGAATCGCTCAACAAGAAGAATTTTCTGAGGAATACAATTCCCTAAAGATAAATAAACCGGTTTAGAAAAATAGTGCTATATATAAATTAACACCGTTTTCAGGACAAGACGGATTGCTACGTATATCTGGGCGTATATATAACGCGGAATGTGTCACTCAGATGACAAAAGAGCCAATCATCATGCCGAAAAAACGCCTTATTAAAAAGTTAATTGTAAAGCAATATCATGAGGACTATATGCACCAAAACCATGAATCCATATGTGCAGCAATTCGTACAAAGTTCTGGGTCCCCTGCTTACGACAATTAGTAAATCCACCAGGAATAATTGCCAAGAATGTAAAAATAGAAGAGCCGTCCCTAATGGGTCAAGCCTTACGGAAGGCCCTTCACGTATACTGGAGTTGACTACATAGGACCTTTCACGGTTTCAATTGGTCGTCGTAGTGAAAAGAGGTGGGTAGCTCTTTTCACTTGTCTTACAGTGAGAGCGATTCATTTGGAAATGGCAAAGGACCTATCAACTGATGCGGTTATACTATGCATAAAAAATTTTATTAATCGCAGAGGCTTGCCAATCCGTATAAGCAGCGACAGAGGGACAAATTTTATGGGGGCTTGCAAAGAAGATTTTGTTCTAGACGAGGCAAGGCTGGCAGATGAATGTATGAAAAAAAGGATTGAATGGGTATATAATACTCCAGCCAACCCGTCAGCTGGCGGTGCGTGGGAACGATTGGTGCGAAGTGTTAAAGGTATGTTATCGTTTACTTTGAAGGAAAAGTCGCCACAAGTCGATACTTTAAATAGTCTTCTGATAGAGGCAGAGAATTTGGTGAACTCTCGCCCACTAACACACCTTTCTATAGAAAGCTCAGAAGCCGAACTTCTTACGCCAAACCATTTTTTTCTGGGCACCCCAAGTACTGTACAGACCCCTGCTGTTGGTGAAAGGGTGGTTCTAAGAAAACAATGGTATATACTACAACAATTAAAGCAAACGTTTTGGAAAAGGTGGGTACTGGAATATCTTCTAGATCTGATACGATGCGCCAAGTGGTATCAGCCTGTGAAACCAATCCAAGTTCGAGACGTGGTGGTAATATGTGACGATAATGTGACACTTGACGAATGGAAGAAGGGAATAGTAGAGGAAGTTATTACCGCGGCGGATGGTCAGGTTCGTTCGGCAGTGGTGAAGAAGACATCAGGTGGTAAATTGCGGCGTCCTTCATCGAAGTTGGCGGTTCTTGATGTCGACGGTGTGTCTCCCTGATCGACTTACGGGTGGTGGGATGTTGCAGATTTGGGTAATTGATTTATTTAACGTTTTATTTTACTTTATACATTTGAATTATTGAGGTGTAAACACCTAGACTTAATTTATGTGTCTACTCTGGTTTTGGTGTCAGGGTGGTTGGTGTCCGCTTGTATGGTAATCTCACAGGCTGAATTAACGAAAATTCTAGAGTGGACACAGAAGGATAGAGTTGAGTGAGTATATTGTAAAAAATTGTCATTTTATTTTATTTAATACCTTGTGAAATTTAATTATATGCTTATATATACTTAGATAATAAAACACCAAAAAAAACTGAATCTGACACTGAGCTAGGCTCACAATTTCCGTTTTATTACAACTCTACATATATTAGTTACTGCCGTAAAATTTTTTTAATAAAAAGCTAAGTTGCAGCCGCAACAACTAGTTTACATACATACGTACATCATTCGAGTTTCAAAGAAAAAATTAAATTAAAATAATGAATTAAAATATGTTGTTATATTTTATAATTTAAAATTTTTTCTTACACCGTCAAGTTATTTAAATTTTTGGTATTATATTATATCAAATAAAAACGTCAACAATTTACTTAATTCATTATACATATAATTATTTTATCACTGTAAAAAATCCTATCTGATAACATATTGGCTATTTTTGAAAAATAAACCTTTTATCGTTCATGAAATTGGAAAAAACGCAAAAATTAAAAAAAATATATTATAAATGAGATTGTGCCTGGTTCTTTAAATAAATTGTGGAACAAAATTTTTCGAATAAATAGTAATAAAAACAATTAAAATGTATCAAAAATTAATTTAAAAAAAGGAACAATATACTACTTATTTTTTAATTTTTGATACATTTTAGTTCTTTTTATTACTTTTACTTTTTATTTGAAAAAGTTTGTTCTTTTTTTTAAGAATTTTTGACAGTTTTAAACTATTTTTAATATGAAGATAATATTGGAACATTTTAATCATTAGACTAGCAGATTTTCAAATCATTTCAAAGCACATCTTGGATGTGCGAAAATTATTTAAGTGGTAATAATGCACTCTAGGCAAGAAAGTGTTACAAATTTGTTACGGAATTCATAATTTATGGCTAACTTCATAAACGCAGTTTGCAAAGCAACACTATAATGCAATTTGTGAAAAAATTATTTAAAAAGAGAACAACTAGAACAAAATAATAAAAAATAACAAGTGAACAATTATAATATATTTAAACTATTCCTTCGTTAAACATGTATGTATATGTCTTTTAAAAGGAAAGAAATGTTGTAGAAACCATTTATAGCCATTTTCGTTGTTTAGTTAAGTTAAGTTTATTTGAGACTTCAACAACAAACATTACAAAGTAAGTAATTAAAAATAGTATTATAAAGAAAACTTAAATCTATAATGTTTTGATAAAATGGTATTAATGTTAGACAGTAACAATCTTATCAATTTGTGATTATATATATATAATAAGAATTTTTGTAAATTAAGTGCTTGCTCCCGGCACAATACAGATCAGTTATATAAAAAAGAATGGACTTAAAAACTAGACTTAGAACTAAAAGAAACGGAAAATAGGTATATAAATAGAAATAAAAAAAAAATAAAAAATTAAATTAGCCGCTGTGGGCACCCGGAATTTTCGATACGTAAAATTTAGGCAATAAACTATTCACACAAGCAATTTCGTTTTCAACATAACCCAAGGGAGAGTAATAGCTAGTGTTCAGCCAATTAAAGTGTGTGCAAAGAATTAATGAATCAAATGCATAAGATGCCAAAGGTTTTGCCTTTGCCAAATCAAATACATATATATGTATATATATATATATATATATATTCATTTGAAAATTTTTTATTACTGCGTTCAAAGTCTAAGAGTTTTTCTCTCAAAAATTTCAAAGTCTTTCATAATCGTTAGAGATATTGGAAACCAAGTCGAAAAAGCATATAAAAGTAAAGGTCTAATACTTAATTTATATGAATCTAATTTTTCTCGAGCTATAGGTCAATTTTTTATAAAAAACGTTTATAAAATTTTATTAGTTAACCGATATTTCGCCACATCCTTGTGTGGCTTCTTCAGGGAAATATAAATATTTTTTAAATAAAAAATTTTTACAATAATCAAAAAACAAAAAATACAAAAATTGTCAATATTAAAATATCAAAAAAAATGAATAACTTAATAAATACATATGTATACAAAAATAGAATATTATGAACCATATATTCAGTTTCCGTTTCCGTTCCTATGTAATAAATATCTATATGCATGCGCAACACTAGCTGTATCTGCTTTAAAATTAATTCTATTTCCCATTGAAACATTAATAATTTGTAGCATCTCTAACATATACCGGCGTATTTAAAACTGCTACATTACTAAAATCAGGATTATGATTAAAATTAACACAATGTGATACTAATGTTGTCTTTTGTGAAGAAATGTTATTTTTGTATTCCAATAGATCTTGCTATTGAAATAATAGATGAAAAATGGGAATTAATAAATTATTTTTACGTATAATTAGATTTTGCATAATTAATAATAGATATTTTCAATATAAAAATATACTGCAATGGGAAAATAAAAAGTTGTCTCCTTTCAAGAGGTGAGTAAGCAAGATATTGCCCACACAAGATGAAGCACGGTGTGATGAATAATTCTGTATTGATTTTTGAGATACGACTACGTCGCAATGAAGGAGCAATATGTATGTATATATGCTTCGACAAAATCAGGGATAATAAAAAAAATTTAATTTTCGGTTACTTATTCGCTAACCAACAAACAGAAAACTTAGAAAAACACAACTGATTTCATTATCACAATGGCAGTATGTATTTAGATAAATAAATATTTAGTTATTTAAGAAACCAAACAAAAATCACTTCATATTAAAAAGTTTTATGAAGACCTTTTACCATAATATAAATTAAATTGCTGTTCAGAATATTCCTTCAACATTTGCTACAGAAATGGAAATATTAAATTTTGAACAAATTTTAACAGGGCCGGAAAGGCTAGAACACTGTTAGCACGAGTTATTTTTGAAACTTTTGACCAAAATTCTTCACAGCTAAGATCATATAAAATAGCCATTGAATTTTATGAAACGGTGTTCTCTTAATACGTCATCTAAGTTTTGAATATCCTTTCACAATAATTAAATTTTGAAAATTGTGTATTAAGCCGGTCAAGGAATTAACTTTTCTATTTATAACTTTCAAAGGGTCAAGACATGAGTGCTCTTTTAAAACATATGGTTAAACTCAAATCGTTTTAATATATGTTTACATAACTCAATGTAAAACGCCACACAATTTTTAATGAATTCATTTGCAGTGAGCTTTGAGCCATAAATATTTTGTTTAACAAAAACCCCCAGATAGGTAGACTTCTCCGTTTTTATGAACATACATACATGTGCTTGTTAGAGGGTAACAAGTGTAAAGTAATTAAAAGCAACCAACAACAAGCTGACACAAAACTTTCACTTTGTAGTACAATTACAATGAAAGCTGTACATACACACTTGAAATTAAAAATCTTAATTTAAGAAAAAAAAATCATCAAGTCATAATTTGGTTAAAAAAATTATAATGATCCAATGCTTAATAAACATTATTTAACCTTTATGTCAACTGCAACATACCTGGGTATGTTTTGCGTTTTCAAAACGTTGTAGCTCTGAACTAGATAATTGGATCGACTGGACATTTCGTGATATACACAACCAAAAAACACAAGTTTAAGTGTAAGTGCACGAAAGTTAAATAAATACGTTAAAAAATACAAAAATACGTTAAAAAATACAATCGCGTTTCTTGTAAAAGATAAAAATAAGCAATCGAATTTACTGCTGACAAATAATAAAAAATCGAATGATATGGGTGCGATAACAAAAACAATAATATCTAAATAAAGTGATAAAGTGTTAACAGAAATGGATCGTTATATTAAATTTGAGCCAAACCCAAAGCAGATAAAAACTCCAGGGAGAATCAAAATCGATTTGCAGGTTTGTTTACACTTTAGTGGAAAACTAAATTTTTGTACATAGCTGTCACAATTAATTAAAAAATTTTAAAAGTATTAGTGTAATTTTTGAAAAATAATAATTTATTAATTAGTAATATAAAAAAGCTTTGTTTGTTGGAGGTTTTAGCTAGTATATTTCATTGGAGGTTATGTCAAATCATCATTAGGCCTTAAACCATATTCTTGAAAAGTTTCAAACCTCTTATCTTATACAAATACTTCTAAAACACAAATGATAATTTCAAAAACTATATTCGAATTTGTTCAAAAAACACAACTGTTAATCTTTCTTAAGAAAGAGAAACAATTAATTTGAATGTTTGTAAGACACTGCTTTATTTTTAAAAATATCTTTGCTTAAATAGTAACAATGAAAATCTTGAAACTAATCTAGTACTCATCGTAAATGAAATGTGAATATGATGTTAAATATAAATTAATCTTAAAATATGTAGACTAAATAAATATAACCAATCTTATAAGTTTATTAATGCAAAGAATTTGTCAGTGATGTGAATCTCTTAGCCTAAGTAAACGCTAAATACATTTTATTTCTTAGACTTAAATACTAAACACATTTCATTTCTTAGACACATTTATCTCTGCCTAAGTATTTCATGTTCAACTAAATTTAACATTCTGCAGGGCATAACGCCGAGCTCATGGACCTACTAAGCTAATTGTTGCCCGTTTGACTTAAATTTTCTAATGTTTAGTTATTTTGAATTCTGGAACCTGCCTGGTTACGCAAATGTAATGAAGTAGAGAATTTAACAGTTGCAGTATCATTCGAGTTATAGCAATTTTTCTTGATCAACAAACTAAACAAAATTAAAATAATAATAATAATTAAAGTTAATGATATACATATGCCCGGATGCGGTGTGAAAGTGGAGTCCTCTTAAGCTGATGATGGTGTCCTTCATAGTCTGCACCTCGTTTTTGAGATGATTTATGTAAATAAAAGTGGCGTTAAGGGACCTCACCAATTTTGTTTTTATTTTCCCAGGATCCAGCTTCCAAGATGACGCTTGAATTACAGACCTTACTATCGAGCCTAACTTCCGCGATGCAGTCATAGATAATCCTTCGTATGTTGCAGTACAGCCAAATGATAGCTCTAACATTCCTTTCATTGGCAATGTTACCCAACTTCGATTACCTTGGCCGCAAGATACCGTTAAAATCATGCCATTAAAAACCGTGAAAATCTATTTGTTGTCAGTGGATAACTTCTTCCAGATTCCCTTTCTTGGAATTTCTTCAAACGTACAGTCTGCATTCCGAAACCCTTTTAATGCCAACATTTCACCAGAACGTTCAACGACCGGTGTCCAAGATATATTTCCAACACTGTTATATTATCCTTGCAGACCCTTTCCACAGGTGTCCAATTCGGTTTGTGACGTCAAACAGTACATGTTTGATTAATTCGTATATCTCAGATCTATGTGCTTGAATCAAGGGAATTTCGAGCTGAATTACCAGCCGCTTCTCAATTATCATAACCATGATAGGCTTCCTTAAGTTCAGTACCAGTTGTCTTCCCAGGTATAACGAGATCCTTCAGCATTACTTTTTCTATTTTTACTAATTCTTTATGGAGCTGGGATGGCGTTAATAGATCGGTATTTATATGAACATGGTTTCGTCAATCAGCATATTGACCACCGCAGATTGTTGTTCATAGCACTGGTCGATCATTAAGTTTAATTGCATTGACAAAACCGAAAACAATAGCGTCTGGTGATCAGCCTTCCTCTCATTTTTGATTCCTTCGTCGATATATTTCAGCTGACTATACATTTTTTTGAAGTTTTCGATCACATCATCAGTTGTTTTCCTTAAAACATTCAATAAAGTTAAATCAATTATGGATGTTTATTGTTTAATTAAGCTATCTAAGTCTTTCCGATTGTTTAAGACTCAAATAGAGATTTTTTCTTCCGAGCTTTGCCGATGAACCACTCGTTGTTTTTCATAAGCAAAGTATAGGCATACGACATCGTTAGTTTTAATAGGCAGACTTGTAACGGGTTTCATCGACAATAAAAACAGGAAGATCACCTGTGGAAATATTTTATTCTAATTCTGCTTTGTCTGGTTGGGATTTTTTAGTTCTGTTAAGCAGCCTTTTACTGGTGGGGAACTATTCGTCTTTTCATTAGCAGCAACCAACGGAATTTTTTTATTAACAGGTCGCTTAAGCAAGTCGTTCGTTAATTTTAGCGTGACAACCCTTACTTCCCGTCTTTACCGCAGTAGCTTTCTGCAACTTTCGCTAGCGGCCAATTTGCTGTATTTTCATCCTTCATTTGTACAATCGTACCTTCCTTTAAGTCTTCCTTAGAAACCTTCCATTTGTTGCGTTGGTGAAGAATAGTGAGGTATTAATTTCTCCACTTAACCCAAAAATCTTTCCCTAATTTCTGAATCAACTTCCATCTGTTTAACGAGCTTATATGGGCCTCTTTCTCGTATTCTTGGCAGTCATTTAATGGTCTACCTATTAAAAAATGAGCAGGAGTCAACACATCCGTCTGGCTAACATCACATTCACTGATCCCAACCACAGGTCTAGAGTTTAACACTGCTTCAATTTGAACCAGCAGTGTACTCATTTCTTCATAAGTTAATTTAGCTTCACCAATCGTTCTTTTCAAATGAAACTTAACTGATTTTACGTCCGCTTCCCATATACCTCCAAAATGAGGAGCAGCAGGAGGAATAAAATGCCATCGAGTTCCTTGTGAAGCCAGTACAGGAATTATAGACTAGTTAATGCGAACTGTGGTTTTAAAATCCCGATCCAACTTTCGGCTTGCACCAACAAAATTTTGTCCATTATCAGAGTAGATATCTTCTTCCGAAAAATCATTTTAATGCAGCTAGAAACGCTTCTGATGTTAAATCGCTAACAGCCTCCAAATGAATTGCCTTAGTTGCCATACATACAAACACAGCTATGTAAGTTAAGATATTTCATTTTATTTCTTTTAATTAAATATTTTTGTATTTCCCAACGTCCAACGTTTATGCTGACGGCATGGCATGTCTAGCAAAATAGCGGACACTCATATTTCATAATTTTTCTCATGATAAATGTTTACTATGCAAAATGCAAACCTAGAAAATAAGTATAATTATGATGATTGCTTTAATCTTAAGTTAGTTCTAAGTTAGCACCTAAGAAGGCAAGAAATGTAAAAGATATTGGTACTCGAGGCTCGGCTAAACTTCCCATTAGCTACTTTGAAGCTTTTTTACCATAGCGGATACATTTGTGACAGCTTCGTATATATTTTTTAATGCAGTACTTCATGTCAAGAATTCAATATTTGTTTGTTAATGTTGCTTCAACCAGGCGATTTCCACCATGTAATTGGATATTGCTGATCATATGGTAGATTTGTATTTTGCAATCTGCCACCGAAGCGCAGTAACCCATCTGCGTCTATAAAAGGAAACAAGCTCAAAACCTTACTATTCTTTTTTACGTCATTCGATAACAATTTCCTTAATATAAAGCCATAATCTGCAAGATGGTTTTGTATTTTATAATGAATCTGTCTGCATTTTGAAATTATATTAGCTCCCGTTATAAGATCATACACGTAGAAATCTTCCTTCGTTCTGGCAATTGTCAGCAATATAAAACAGAGCCCGTACAGCTAAAAATGGGGCAGTTGACGTTCCATAAGTAACCGTGGTTAGTTGACATTCTTTAATATGTTCTTCTTTGCTTTCTCTTCACAAAATATTTTGATGAGACTGACGTTTTTCTGCGACCCTAATTTGACGGTACATTTTTTCTACTGCGGTAATGATGACGTATTTCCACAATCTCCATTTCGTCAACATATCGAATATATCACGTTGCAATCTAGGTCCAGTATACATTATTTCATTAAAGCATTTGATAATTTAGCAGGTGCATCGAAAACTACTCTTACTTTTATTGTTAAGCTTCCCTCTCTAATAACCGCTTGATGAGGTAAATAATATTTACCGTTACCCGATTTATTAACTATTACCGTATGGCCGAGCTGTAAATGTTGTTGCATAAATTTGTGATAGCTTTCTCGCAACTTTGTATTCGCGCCTATTTTTCTTTACAGTGAAAGAACTCTAGCTACGTGTTACTTTCTAGAGTCTCCAAGCTGATTGTTTTGTTTTTTAATAGGTATGTTAACCACTATCCTATTTTCTGCATCTACTTCAGTGATTCCATTGAATATATCTTGATAATTTGTATCTCCTTCATTATAGAAAGCATTTGAAGATAATTCTTCTAGTTCCAAAGAACCGTTATAAATTTAACTACCAAAGCTACCAAAGCCTTACCAGAATTATGTTTTTTTATTAATGATACCAGATAAAATCCATCCAAATATAGTAGATTGCGCCAATACATATTTTTTTTAATATACCTCCATTTATCCTTCCATTATATTCGTTATGATGTCCATGCCAATAACTATGTCTATACGATTCGATTTATTTAAAGCCAGATCTGATAATATATATTTGTCCCATTCGCTTATATCAAATTTGAATGATTGGCTTGGTTGTTCTCCAGTAAGTTGTGGTAAAATCAGAGCATCTGCTTCCACAAAGCGATCACTTAAAAATCTTGGTCTTATTATTAATTTTGTTTTTGTTTTCGATACACCTCCTAGACCATAAATTTCTATTTCAGATTTATTTCGAGGTAAACCTAATATTTGAGAAGCTTCTTCAGATATGGTAGTTAGTTGTGAGCCTTGATCCATTAAAGCTCTTAATAAGACATATTCGCCATGTCCTGATTTAACCATTACCTGTACAGTAGGAAGCAAGCAACACGTCGACTGGTGCTTTTGTATTCATTGAATCAATTGTTTGGCTTGGTGGCATTTTAGATGTTTGTTAATAATTAATATGCAAAATTGTATGATGAATTTTGCCACATTGCTGACACTTGGCTTTTATGATTTAAACTGACTGTTAAACTCAAAAATTTGGTATATTCTTGTATTTAATAACCTTCAACAAAAAATTTGGGAAGGGGATATATAGGTTTGTCATTCCGTATGTAATGTCTTCATTATTCATTTAAGACCCCATAAAGTATATACATATATTCTGGATCTTTATAGAGAAGTCGAACAAGCGATGTCCATCAGTCTGTCCGCTATATTTTGGTGTAACTAGAATAAAGGCCTCGCACAACATAGACACGTAAATTTTATACCATTATTATATTTGTAATTTTTACTACAGGCCACCACGTCATAGCCCCCAATAACGTGGCGAGGGTGTCGTGTACTTGCTGAGGTGCCCAGTTATCAACAGGGACCCGTTATAGCACAGCCTTTTAACCCTGACTGCAAAAATCCAATGGGAACGGGTCGCATGACACCCCGGTTGAGGTTTGGATAACCTTTGGTCAACAGACCTTTAAAGCCGGTTGTCTTCACCCATTACCATAGAGGACTAAAACGGTAAACTATAGTCTTGGGTTGAAGACATAGACCACGGTCTGTAATCAAGCCAACAAACCACGACAAGGTAGTTATCCCGATTGAGAAAAAAAACAAAACTACCTAACTTCCCATAGAAAAAATAATAAACGAAATGAAACGAAAACAAATTGTAGTGGTGGTGTATGTAGATACTGCCTACCCGCTTTTTGCCGGCATATTTTCACGCCACTGGCAGATAAATGAAGGCAACTTTATATGCCTATACCCTTTATACTTTTTCTTCTATTTTTCTTTGCAAAAGTTTCGCAAATTAAAATATTGCCAATCTCATTTTAGGCAAGAATTAATTAAATGATCTTTATTTTCAAAATTTCTTTCCTTATATTTAAAATTAACGGTATACTTGAAATACCTATAATACGACGGCGGAATGATATTGAAGCTACCTAATTAGGAAAAAAAATTTTTTTTCAAAAACCATTTATTTCTTAACATAGTCTCGTTTTAGCTCAATACACTTTGTAAAACGGTATTCCAACTTTTTTATACTATCTGAATAATAAGATTTTGGGAACCCTCAAAATCCGTGTTAGTTTCGGTAATCACTTCTTCGTTTGAGATTAATCTTTTTCCTGCGAGCAATTTTTTCAAGTTAGAAAACAGGAAAAATCACTAGGATCAACCAATTCGAAGTGTATTTCACATAATTTTAGCATCGTATCTAATACTGTGTGAACCAGTGCGTTGTCTTGAAGAAAGAGCACTTTTATCTTTTTTTAAATGTGGTCGTTTTTACTTTATTGCATCAATCAATTGATCCAATAATGCACGATAATACTTTCCTGTGGATGTGGATCCTTTTTCAAGATATTCGATGAGCAATATTCCGTGTACATCCCAAAATACAGTGGTCATAACCTTGCCAGCCGATTTCACTGTCTTCGCCTTCTTCGGAGCACTTCCACCAGCTTCCACCCATTGTTTCGATTGATTTTTGATTTCACGTGTGTAGTGGTCGACCCACGTTTCATCAGGATTACGATTTATCATGTCCAAATACCGAATGAATTGGTCTGTCGAACTCATTTTGTTTGACACTTTTTTATCTTGGACCAGCACTCAGGGGAAGACCCCTGCACATGCAATGCATTGTGCTGGAACTAGTGGAAAGGGATAGTGATAGGTATGACAAGAGGTGAAGCTTCATTCGTTCTGCTTTTTTTTGCACGTTTATTCGTAGAGCAGTGTTGCAGCGCCTCTGGTGTCGAGGAGGAACATTACGAAATTTTTGAAGCTGTGTTTAGTAGCCACTTCTTTATTAATTATTTTACTTCGCCGTAGATTGTGTTACTCAGTACCAATGAAGGAGGGCGCTCTGGTGTTACATTGGAATTTGTATCAGCTGAAGTTGGTACTGTTCAGTGACCAGTGACCATGCCTTCTCCACTGAAACCTTCCGCCAACAACTGACACACCAATGCACAGCAGAGAAATGCGTGGTGTTCTTATTTCATGGCTCTGTCTGACACTGGGTTTGAACCCAGGTCCTTCGCTTTGTAGTCAACGTGCTTACTACCTGAGCCAATGCCAATCTCTAAGAAAACGCGGCATCAATCTTGCCGATAGCTTTTTTATATGCAAACGTTCACGCAAAATGTTTAACACACGTTCATGTGATACGTTTACCATTTCAACAATCTCTCGTAACTTGAATCGGCGATAATTCATAACGCTATCGAGGATTTTCTTGATATATTCTTCAGTAACCACCTCTTTTGGCCTTCCTGTTGATGGTATTGTTGCAGTGCTTGTAATGTTTATCGAGCTTTTCTTTTGTCTCTTTCGCCGTTTTCCCTTCAAATAATAGTGTTTAATCACTGCACGAAATTGACTTTTTCCATTTTTGAAGAAACACAAAAGTTGCATACTTCAAACGACTACAAAAAATAAACTAATCGATGAATTTGGGTGAAATTTTAACAGCTGACGTTTGACAGATTTCAATTAAAAAAAAAAAGTTTTTGTATTTGTGCTGCCATCTTGCGCTAGGTAGCTTCAATATCAATCCGCCCTCGTAATATTTGTTTTATAAAATTACAATAAAAGTTATTAACATAATTTTGAGTGGTTTTATTTATCATAAAAATTATCCTTTTTTGCTTCGAGTGACAATATTAACATTATCCATTGTTAGTGTCATGACCAATGCATTAGCTCACAAGAAAATGTTAGTTAAATGTAACATAATTTAAATACATTACAAAATCTTATTACTTATATGCATATGTATGTATATAGGTACTCTTCCCGTGCAGATAACGCGACAAGTCCACACACGCATGTGTCCAAAAGTAACCCAAATGTATTGTAATATTTAAATAAATATATCAAATACGGGCGCATTACACTACAGTATGTAGAAAACATGGTCTATTTAGCATTACGAAGTCCTAAGACCGGACCATATGGTCCAGGTTTGCATTGCATCGGACTGACCCAAAAACTACTCCATGTCGCTTTGTTTATTTCGTCACGCCATTTGCTCTTCATTACAGAAAAAACTCTCTCTGTGGATGCTGCCGTGGCAAGAATAGAAATTCAAAATGAAATTACTTTAAACAAATTTGATAAATTGTTCTCAGTCTTATTACATTTCTCCATAAATACTATCCATATTTATATTAGGTTTTTGCAGATTTGAATCTTCGATTATGTTAACAATATTATCAAATTCAACAATGCTTTTTAAATTCATATTGCTAATGAGATGGGCACCGCTCACGGGATTAGCGTAAATCATGCGTGATAATGCATGATCGTAAGCAGTTTTTTGTTTCAACCACGTGAGCGTGCATGAGCGTGAGTATAAAAAAACTTAATGTGAGTGAGCGTGCATGAGCAGATTTTTGGCGTGATTTTTTCGAATTTGAAATTTTTTTCATATTTTTAATAGTTATGTTTTTTTTTCAATTTTGTCATGAAGACATAAAACGTTGTGCCGGTATGTATTAATGTACTGATGTGAAAGAATGATTCAAAGAAAGTAGCAGTATAAGTCCGAGTTTCGACAGGCGAAAATTTGGAAAAAAAACATCTGCAATTATCTTTCATTTTTTTTCATTCGCGTTCACAAAAACGAACAACACCTAGAAATTTTAATTTTTTAGAAAAAAGCTAAAGATCTTCCAATTCTGCAAAAAATGGCTAAAAAAATACTGTGTGTACAAGCGAAAGAGTTTTCTCAACGCCTGGAAGAATACTTGAAGAGATGTGAAACAGACTTCACGGGAAAAATGTTGACAAAATTTTATTTGCGTAAATTTATTTATCTATTTTATATTAACGCGAAAGTACAAGATTTAATCTTAATATTTTACACAGACTGCTTATGAGCTAGAAAATGAATGATTTAAATCAAAATATTTTAAATATCTGCATAATTTTAAATTTCACTTCAGAACTTTAAAATCAAAGAAAATTTATATTTTCTATAGGAATTTTCAATTGTATTCAATTTAATTTTAACTACAAAGTTTGAAATCGCATGATGCATATCGTCACCTAAAATGAAAAACAACGTATCATCAAAAAATTTAAATTTGAGTTTTTTATTGTTTACGATTTACTACATCATATTACATACGAGTATGTGTGCAAAATTTTAAGCTTCTGTTAACAAAAATTAAAAAGTTATGACCCAAATTCAAAATAACGTTTCATCAAGTGAATGATTTTATTAAACAAAAAAACGTATCATCATCGGTGTTGTCAACTATTTACATAAAAAATACGCTGTCCATTTGCTCGAAATTCACTAGAAAACGGTAAAGACCGTGAAAATATTATTTCAATATCTCAAACAGTTTCACTTATGAAAATTAATGTTACGTTATTTTGCATTTTATATGACGATATTTACATACATATGTGTAAATCCTGCGTGACGAACCCAACATTCGTACGCGTTTTCACATTATAATATGAGTGACATTATATTTATTATATTCTAAAATTTCATACCTAATTTCAATGTTTCGAAAATAGTAAATACAACATTTTTTTACTAAAATTTAAGTGAATTCAATGGCTTTCGATCGGGCCTTCTTCATTAACACTAAAGTATTGATATGAATACCTAAAAATTTGATTGTAATTTGTGCATAATTGATCGTTGAAAAACATTTATTTATAAAACTTATTATTTATTTATTTATAAAATTATATATCTTGTCTAATATTCCTTTAAAAAAAACAAGTTGGATTAATTTCAAAATATTTTGAATGGTGGACTGTTTCTGGGACTTGCTCATATATTAAAATTGAAAAATTTTATGTCAAAACTAACAAATTATTTTAGAAAATTATATTTCTCAGTTAAACTTACTCGTAATTTTCCTCTTTTATTGCAGAATTTTCTAATTGTATATTCGATTTTTCTATTTGCATTCAGAAATTTTAATGTATAAATACTTTTTGTGAGGTTGTGATTTTTTCGTGAGGTAGAGGCATAAAGGTAAGCTAAAGCTGGTGAAATAAGTCGATGGTTTAGTGGGTTCACAGCAAAAATCTCGCTTGAGGATCGTTTGTGACATGGTTTGGAGGGCAACGTAGGGCGTAACATCTGCCTGAAAAGGAAAGTAGGAAAAGTGGTATTATTAAGGTGGTATGAATTATTTCGTAAATTATTTGAATTTTTGTTTTTAATTTTTTATGACCAGCGTACCCAGTAAGAGGGTTGGAACCTTCTGAGATGTGTTTGCCGGAATTAAGAGCTAGGCGGAAACCTCACTGGTTACTACTGTGGTAACATAAATGAACGTGAGTTTTCGTGATTGTGACTAAGTTTTATTTTCACTCACGTGAGCGTGAGTGAACAAGAGCCAAAAATATGAGGTCGTGCGTGAGTGTGCATGAGGGAAATTTTTTTATCGTGAGCGTGAGTGAAAAGTCACTTACGAAACCATCTCTAATTGCTAATTGTAAATAACCAGTTTGTGTTTTTAAAGAGGGTTCGATAATGCTATATCTGCTTTTATCTGATTTGTATCTGCTTTTTATCTGCTCTGTATCTGCTTTTATCTGCTCTGTATCTGCTTTTATCTGATTTGTATCTGCTCTGTATCTGCTAATTTTTTTCTAATTTTCATAAAACATTTTATAATAGTTACTGTGTATACAAATACATAAATTAATACATTCATGGAATTTTTGTTAGTTCCCAACTAAAAAAAGGTTGAGAATTTGGAATGTAGGAGCGCGCATCTTCTTCATTACTAGATTCATGCTCAGGAAGTAACTCAGTTAATTCCAAGATATATGAATAGTTTTCTAATTTCTTGGTTAAAATAAATTTTTCATTTCCAGCTTCTTCAATTACTTTATCCTCTAAGCTGTTGTACCGTCTAGGAAGATACAGCATTGCATCCTCCAGTTCTGCTATCACTATGTTTCCAAATTTTGTCTTGTGACGAAACATCATCAAAATTTTGTATGGTTTTGATGCTTCTAGTTCCTTCATCGATATATATACTTTTGCTTTGAGTTTATTAAAAGCAGCAACAATCTAGGCATTTGTTAGAGATTCCATGACTTTTACTTCTTTAAGGCTTTTGGAAGGAGAATGAAATAAATATTATATTTGAAGTTGGGTTTTATATCATTTCCTTAGAAACTCATTTCAACATTATATATATATATTGAGTTTATATTCATAAGGTTGTAAATGAATTTAATATTAGTTATTAAGGTTGGCTTGAGTTGTATGGAAATTACTCAAAATTTTATAGTTTTCATACATCAAAATATAATAAAAGTAAATATTTCCTTAAATCTTTATGTCAAGCAAATTATATAAATTACATTAATATATAAGCAAATGTGTGTAAATGTATTTGTGTGTATTGACTTGCGAACTAAATAAATAAATATTTACTTATTATCGTTAATATAAACTTAAACATTATTTCATCTGTAAAGTTCATGTCAAAATATTATTCCAAATTGTTTAAACTAATATCTAAGATACAATTAAAAATCTCTTACACAAAATTCTTTCCTAACAAAATTCTTCCCTAAAAATATTTTCACCCTTTCAAGTGCAATAGAAATTAAAATATACAAACAAGCATTTGACACATTCATAAAAAATTTTAACACTTGTTATCCCTAAACAATATTATTCTCTAAAAAAATATTTTTTATCCTTTCAAGTGCAATAGAAATTAAAATATATAAACAAACATTTTACACCTTCATACAAATTTCAACATTTGTTAATCATAAAAATTTTCTTCTCAAATCATTTTCTTCTTAAATCATTTTCATCCCAAACAATTTTCATATCAAATTATTTTCATCTCAAATCATTTTCATCCCAAACAATTTTCATCCCAAACAATTTTCATCCCAAACAATTTTCATCTCAAATCATTTTCATCCCATTCCCTATTTCCATACTACTAACACAGCATAAATCGGAAGAGCTGGCTTCCATTTTGAAATCAAACAATTTGTTGGCACCCGGTGTGAAAGTCACAGCTTATCGAAGTCGTCAGGCAACACTACAAAGTTTATTCCTTGTGAATGATGAAAAAACTTCTGCATATTGCCCGGATGTAGGAAAATTGATGGACGCAATGGAAATAAAATATGAAGCAGATGACTGGAGATTATTTATTGACAGTTCAAAACTCAGCTTGAAGGCGGTTTTACTACATAAGACCAACAAAAAACCTTCAGTTCCAATCGCCTATAGTACAGAAACGAAAGAAACATATGATGCACTGGAAAATATTTTAAAAATGGTTAACTACGCCAAACATATGTGGCGCATATGCTGCGATTTAAAAGTTGTAGCAATGCTTTGCGGTCTTCAAAGAGGCTATATAAAATATATGTGCTTTTTGTGCGATTGGGACACACGATTTTCCGGTGACCAATATGCATGCCACGGATGGAAACTCAGAGAGCACAGCAGGTTACAAACGGCCAATATTATTCGTGAGCCTCTAGTGCCGAAGGAGAAGATATTGCTGCCTCCACTGCATATTAAAATTGGAATTGTTAAGAATTTCATCAAAACTGTCGCCAAGAGAGATGAAGTTTTCTTGTGTTTGAAACTAATTTACCCGAGACTCAGCGAAAGTAAAATTAAAGAAGGTAAGTTATAATATCACATTCATTTCCCATGATTTTCCATCTTAACAAATTAATTTTTTCCAATCAGGCGTAGTAAATGGTCCAGATATACGAAAGCTGATTAAAAGTGACGCATTCAACAATACTTTGATTGACACTGAATTCAATGCATGGCAGGCAATCAAAGAAGTAATAGAAGGCTTGTTGGGAAAGCATCGTTCTAACAACTACGATGTTTCTGTAGCAAGGATGTTAAGAGCATTCTCGGAAATTGGTGTCCACATGTCCTTGAAAATCCATTATTTACATCATCATCTGGACTGCTTCAGCAAACAATTGGCTACCGAATCTGATGAACAAGGTGAACACTATCATCAAGTTGCTATGCCATTTGAAATGAGGTAATACTGATTTTTTATTTTTTCAAACTTATTTTAATAAAACAAAAACTTACAGATATAGAGGCAAAAAGTTGCCGAGTGCAATAATTGCGGAAATTTGCTGGTGGAGTAAGCTTGTGTGGCAAGACAAGGATGATCTTGATGATAAAGAATTTTTAGGAGATGCAGAAGGGCCAACAGTGGAGTCAAACATTGACATTATGTGTGGTTCAGAAACTGATGATAACGATGAATGCGATGCCACGAGTCCCGAACAACCACCATCGAAAAATTCTAGGCAATATTTATTAAAATAAATAAATAAAATAAAAATAAAAAATTATAAAAATGTTTACTTAATTTTTTTAATAGTTTATGGCCAGAAGTCTGGAGTTATCAACATCAAGATAAGGAAAAAATTTAAAAGGTCATAAAAAAAACTGACGCATACGAACGCCAAACCCTTTGAGGGTTTTATTATACTGACCTAGTACCATCACCCTGACTTGGAATTTCTCACCCCCCAGACAATAATCCCAAAAATGTTCCATAGTGCTATTAGCCGTATTTATGTACATATATGTATGTATTTGTACTTGGTTCATCTAGAATTTTTTCCACTAGCTTCGTGAACAAAATCCGTTTTTAGATCCCTTTTACAGCCGTAATACTAAACCGATTTCGGAAAATTTATATGTATGTCTGTATGTCTTAATTTTATTTCAATCCGTTCGGTATTTTGGGAGCTATAAGCGTTTGAAGTTACTAACACAACACGTGTACGCTTATTACACATGTACATATGTATGTACTTATATATCAGCTTCAAGTTGCAAAATAAACAAAGTGTGTATGGGTGTTTGTCCAATTTGCTTTGTGTAGAAATGAGGCAGAGTCTTTTCTATACATATGTGTTTTGTAATAAGAGAGACAAGTAAGAGAGTTTTAAGTTCTTTATTTTGAGTGTTTTTTTGTTTTTGTAAATGCATATTTAATTACTACATAGAATGCGGGCGATTCGCCGTCGACCGCTGGATACTCTAGTTAAACTAAATAGACAACATAATAAACCGTCGTATATTTAATGAAATCAGCATTTTAATTTTATTTTTTTATTTTAGTTACTTTATCGCATTTGTACCGCAAAATTTAACAAATTAATTTGCAGCCGCCACCTAACAAAACGGCGTTGCATTAGAATATAAAAGCGCATAAGTTCCCAGCAAGAACAGAGAAATTCAAATGACCGGTCATTTGACCGGCAATGGTGATGGAAAACTCTATCTAAGTTTCTATCTGTTTGTTAAGGGCAATATGAAAAAAGTGATGTAAACTTTTGTGTACGTGTGAATTTGCATCTTTGTCTAACAAATCAAAAGTATCGGCTAAGGAACATATATATCTGTCCTGCTTACTCTGCCGTATTTTTACTTGTCATTGATGAATAAGCCCGTCATGACAGAAAACGTGTTTAAAATAGGTGTATTAGGAAAGATGATTAGGTTTTATGAAAGGTTAGGTTATTTTATGAACAAATAGAAGAATTTACAAAGTCTTTTGAAATAATTAAGTTTTTAGAACAACAAATAAAAAATTAAAATTATTGTATCATGCCTAAATGAGTTTCCTTTGATAGTTGCTTCAAAAATGCCCGAAATATGCTCATGTTGCTGTATGCACAATATTTGTTTCAGTTTAACATACATACATATGTATATGTTAGAATGGAACACCTAATGAATTTCTTCAAGCACATTTTTGAAAAAAAAATTCTCAAAAGCAATTTGTATATTATATAATTTTTCATTACAATTCATATGCAATCAAAGGCTCTTTTTGCATTTCAAAATACGTTCTACTTAAACAGATATTATTTGTAAAACTTCCTGTAACTTAAATATTGTAGGTTAGAGTATACAAAAAGTTTTTAAATTAAAAAAACATGAAAAAACTTCAACTCAAATCAAAATCCACTAAATTAGTATCTTAATATGTACGTGAGCAATTCACAAAATAAAAAATTACGTTTAATTATTATTATATAATATACATTAAGTTGATACGGTAAAAGGTAAGGTAAAACTTAATAATGGCAACGTTGGTATTTGAAAATTTCCTGCAAAATTCTTGCAAATGTGTTAGTATAAGAAATGTGTATGTGTTAGTTTTGGTCATCAATTTCTTGTGTAGCGAAAAAAAATTTAGGATGGAAAAAATGGCATCAAGTACTCATTTCTGGTGTTGATCTGAACTACTCAACTCTGCGTTTCTAAGACAAACACTCAACGGTTGCGCAACAGTTGCGTCATATGAACGCGACCTATGCAAGATTTGTTTGCTGTGTTTTTTGCATAAATTTCAAAGCCTACTATGCTTACACTTTTGTAATTTTTTTCACTCGCGGTCACTAACGTTCACTCACTCTCAATTGTTTTATACTTACATTCATGCACGCTCACGTGATTGAAGAAAACAAAAGACTTAAGAAACAAACTTAGTGTTAGGTTTTTTCGTTACGGCATTTCTTGATTCGATCGCCGCGCTCAAAGCCCGCTATAAAAGCTTTGTAATAGCTTAAAAACTATTTGAAATTATTAATGAATAAATTAATATTTGTCAAAAATTACACCACACTTTTACAAATTTATAATAAATTATTTTTTTTTCGAAAAACAAATATGACAGCTAACTGAATAATAGTTAGATATTGCAGCTAGCTCCAAAAGGTAAATTTTCAGCTAAAGTTTAAACAATTAACTTTTGGTTAACTTATATCTAACTTAGAGTTAAATAAAACAAAACTTATTCATAGACAACACAAAAGCAGTTAGGTTACAGCTAGCTACAAAAACTTAACTGAAAGCTAACGTTTAGAAACTTAGTAGATATAAAGTAAATAAAAATATATATATATATATAAATAAAAATATATATACATATATATATATATATATGTCGGAAACTGAGTTAACTTTAAATTAACTTTGAGCTAACTATTGCACAAATAGTGCTGACTGATACTTGAATTACTTTTCAATGGAATCAACTAACTATTTTAAAATTGCGATGTCCTAGGTGGTAGTCAATTGTCCTAATTAAATTAACCTAAAGTATATAATGTTGGTGGTGGTTTAAACCCTGTAGTATTACCATATTGAATAACA
The DNA here is from genome assembly GCA_956483585.1 of Gymnocheta viridis. Classification (NCBI taxonomy): domain Eukaryota; kingdom Metazoa; phylum Arthropoda; class Insecta; order Diptera; family Tachinidae; genus Gymnocheta; species Gymnocheta viridis. The sequence goes on along the minus strand of OY101442.1, from coordinate 64,901,724 downwards.
AAAAATAGCAACATTTTCTTGCAACTTTCAAATTTGTTATCAAGCAACACGGTTTTTTTTACTGAAGAAGAAGAAAATGCGTGAATTTGATCATATATACAAGCTAAATAATTTTAGAGAGTTGTTCAACTAATTGACTATTTTTGCAAGTGATATGAATGTGGATTCAAAAAATTTGGCTAATTTCACAACTAGTGAGGTGGAATATATTTCGGAATCACTAAAATCTTCCTCTCCAATAAAATAATCCATTTTTATTTGGTTTTCTTAAAATTCTGTATTTTTTTCTGTTTTTATTGTTTCATCAACTGTTTATGTTAAGCGTGTGTATGTTGACAGTTATAGTTTAAGATTAAACTTCCACGATTGCCCCCATAAAGTAGCAACCAAACCATATACATATGTATGTAATCGACTACCCAAAAACCACAAATAAGGGTTAAGGTTAATTCAATCTCTAATCTCAAAGTCAAAAAGTGGCCCTTAATGTTAACTTTCTGTAGCTAGCTGTAAAGTAACTGCTTTTCCGTTGGTTATTAGTAGGTTTTATTTTAATTAATTATAGGTTAGTTAGATTTAAGTCAACCAAAAGTTAACAGTTTACACTTTAGCGGAAAACTAAATTTTTGTACCTCGTTGTCATAATTAATCAAAAATTTTTTAAAGTTTTGGTGTAATTCTTGAAAAATAATAATTTATTAATTATTAATATAAAAAGTCTTGTTTGTTGAAGGTTTTAGCTAGTATATTTCATTGAAGGCTATGCCAAATCATCCTTAGACCTTAAACTATATTCTTGAAAAGTTTTAAACTTCTTATCTTATTCAAAAACTTCTAAAAAACAAATGAGAATTTATTAAAAAAACACTTATAATTATAAATAGTCCACAAAAGTTAACTTAAAGTTAGCCATTTTTGTAGTCAGCTACACATTTTCCGACAGAGTATGTATGTACATATGTGCACATATCCTTTGTATTTCCTTTTTATTTCTTTGTAAAAGAGTTTAAATATTTTTTTGTTAATAAAGTTTAAAGAAAAATAATAGTTTCGATACTCTAGGATGAAAAAAGTAATAAAAATTTGTTCATACTGAAATGCTTTTTGAATAACTGTTTGGAAATTAAAGATGTCAGAAGCTAGAAACCTTCGGGGATGTCTACCATACACCACATGTTGTTAAAATTTTATTTGTTTTTCCTAGAAAGAAGTTAAATAATTGGAAAGGTTATCTGTTTTAGCACTTACATATATTGGAACTAATATAAATTAGATTTTGTAATAATTTTTAATTTTTAAGGCGTAGTTTTTAGTTATTAAAACTGTTTATTATTTTGACATAAAACATTATATATAATGTTTGTATGTATATTATTTGCTCTTATTCAATTTTGAGAGTTTTCATGTACAAATTCGACACTTGAAACTATTCAAAAATATATTTAGATTCTACTGATAAGCCGACATAAGCACCCGCGAAATGCAAGCTGAAGACTAGCTTATCGTCAACAACATTTGAGTTATATATACATATGTCAATCCAAAATTAATAGCCCCTCCAGAAAGTCCCATCACAATTAAAGAGAATTTTAACCGCAAGTTAGGCTAGATTGCATTTCACAAGGTGTGATTAATTCTTAACTGCCACTATTTAACAGCAAAGAGTCTGTTAAATTTAACCAAACATAATGCAGCGTTAAGCATTCTTATTATAATAACACTAATGAAAATAAGTAATGAGTTTCTTTTATTATAAAAATTGCATATTTGTATTCTTGCACCACTAAATAAATTAATAAATAAATTTTCATGTAAAATCGTTTATCGAGGACACAGTGTAAAGAGAGAAATATGCATGTTTGTTTAGCAACAATTGATGCGGTCTTTTGACTTCTTTGTCGACAACAGATTCACATACATACATACATACATAAACATTAGGTTAAAATGTTGCATGAAAGACTTATTAAAAACGCCATAAGCACAATAAACCGAAGAGCAAACATCGATTAAACATTATTTATGGGGCTTCAACTAACAATGTTTTTTCTTGATATTCGTCTCCATTTCTACCTTTCGCTGTTTTTATTGTTTGGTTTTTATATCTAAAGGCATGAATGTCTACTAAATATTCTTTACTGCACACATACCTTTTTAATATATGTATTAATATAAGGTTTTGGATTTTATTATGTCCAAACCATTAGAGTTGGAAAGTTTGATTTGTTGCAAGGAAATAATTACATACATATGTATGTAACTCTCATTATTGGCAAACTTAACCCAATACATGGTATGTTCATATGTATGTATGTACATATGTATGTATGTATTTATGTGTGCTAGGCGAAACGGATTCGTTAAAGTAAAGCAAATTTAAAAATAATTTAAAATCATACTCTGTACAATGAAGTAACTCCCAAATGAAACAATTCCCAACCAAAATGAAAAAAAGGACAACCGGAAACAAATTAAATAACATCCAAAGTCAAAAATCAGACAATTGCAAGTTTCGCGGGTAATAAAAATAAATATTAAATAATTCCAAATAGTTGAGATTGGTGCTGTTTTATCATCCAGTAGTCGAGCTGCTCTAGCACACTCGCTGTCAACACGAATAAATCGAAATATTTGTTTAAATTGAGATTTCGACATTGTTGCTTCTCAGCTCTATAGTACATCTATATTCTCATCGTTAGATATAATAAAAAAATTTTACTTCAAATTACTTTAGTTTGAAGAACATTAAAAATTAGAATAATAAAATTTTCTTAAATATTTGAAGTTTTGAAAAAGATCAATTCAGTATAACTTTAAGGCCAGCGCCAACATTTACTCTCAACTGAACGGCAATTTGAAACCTTTATCGTGCTGGGGAAAGAGATTAAGAATAACGTTTGCCATCAAATGATAAAACCATTATTTTTGTTGTGAGAATATAGCATGAACACAATAGAAACTACAATTTATTATATATTAAAAAACAAATTAAAAAATAATATATGTACATACATATGTATAAAAATAATATACAAAACTTTTTTTGCTACCGAAGAAAAATTTAATTTTCCATTAGTGGTACGTATGTATGTACAGTTTCTCGAACAATTCTTTTCAAAGTTAATAGTAAATAAAATATTATAGTTAGCTGTTAAATAAAAGGAACAACTTTTTATGTTTATAGGTTTTGCGTTTATTTCATGTTCTTTATTTTATTTAAAGATATGTATAAGATAACAAAAAAGTAGGAAATTCATATTAAAGTAGGGGACAAAATAAGAAAACAAACCACCTCTCAAGGGTGTCAAACAATTCTTTTCAAAAATTTCAGTTGATTTTCAGATATATTTGCGTATTACATTTCGTTGTCGTTTTTTACTAATATTTTGTATGCTTACCACGGGCATCAATCACTGCTTGCAATCTGCTTGACATTGAGAATATCAGCCTCGGAATGTCATAAACCATGGGGATTCTTACCCACTCTTCTTTAATAAATCTTATTAGCTCATTTTTATTCTTTGGGCTTCTTTTTGCTACCATTTTTTTCAGAAAACTCCACATGTTCTCGATTGGATTCAGATCCGGACTTTGGGCAGGTGTATCAATTACTTTACTGCAGTTATAAAGTAGCCAAGACCGACATACATAAATATGACTTATGTTTCGGATCGTTATCCTGGTAGAGTTTGTATTTAAGTTTTTCAGTGTTTTCTGGGTCAAAAAATCCAAAATTCTGGGCACTTTTTTTAATTCCCCTCTCAGTATACTTAAGTACACTTCCTTGGTCATAATTTCTTCCAAAATTCTTATTTCTCCAACTCCCTTGCTGGAATTTTACGGTAGGTATAATATTTTTGTTTTCAAGAGCAGTAAAAGGTTTTCTCCATAAACTGTTTGGTCCATCGTGACTATAGAGCATTAATTTTGTTTCGTCACAAAAAATTACGTTATTCCAATACTCAATTGGATAAGAAATGTGGTTATTAGCAAAGATTAATCGTTTCTCTATATTTTGAGCTGAAAGCGGTGGCTTCTTTCTAGCTATACGAGATGAATATTTATTTTTGTTTAGAAATTTTCTAACGGTTTCATGCGACACTGATATACCACATTCATTTGTTATGTCCGCTGCTAGCTTTCTTGTGCTTGTTTGTGGGTTTTTTTTTCAATATCTCTTATAATTTTACTTTCCACGCGTCGGGTAAGCGTCTTTTTTCTTCCACTTGACTTTTTCAACTCTAATCTTTCCTCCTTCTCGGCACGTTTTACAATGTTATAAACAGTTCTCAATTGCAGTTGAAACATTTCAGACAATTCTTTAGGAGATTTGCCCTTGTAATAATGATAGTAAACTAATTGAATCGTTTTGGAATCCGTCGGTTTGCCAGGCATACCTCTAATCGTGTTTTTTATCGCCAAACTTCGTAATATCAACAATTTAAATTTTTTGTTTTGTGGTTGTAAGTATGTATACACAAATAATACAAAGCTAACGGTTGTCAATCTGCGACAAGTATTGCCAAGTTCGCAAAAATTGTTACTTATAAAAACGATGTTAGGAATTTGAAAACAATTGTTTGACACCCTTTTAATTGATGTTTTTTTTAATTTAGTATTTTTCGTACAGTAGGTTTTAAATCCACTTCAATCTTTTTTATAGTAAGGTTTAAGATAAACAAATAATTAAATATACTAAGCATTTTTTTAAATCCTTATATTTTTTGCCCAAATCTTTAAAAGTACTAAAAGTTTTAAAATATTTTTATTTTGAAAAGAATTGTTTGACAAACTGTATGTATGTACATATGTATGTATATAAAAAAGTGGCCACCATATATTTTTAATGTGTTCAGCTAACTTTGAATTTTTATATGTATGTACATATGTATGAAAATATTTTAAAAACGAAAAAAATATGGTGAATATGCAGGTACACAAAATGCACTTAAACAAGGTTTAGGAAGTATAATTACAGAAAATATGTATTTTTGGGCGGTTAAGTGAAAATTCATCTAACGTTGATTTCTTGTATGCAAAAAATAATATTGAAGTGCCAAACATTTTTGGCAGTTATCTTAAATGTGCAGGTACAAAGAGGCACGTAAATAGGAATTCGTGTGGGATTTTGAATAGTGACTGAAATTATTAATTTTGTGCATTTAAGTCGAGAGTGCTCTTAAGCAAAAGCAGATAAATCAAAACTATTATATAACGTCTTTTATTGAAACCTCTTGCATTTACATGTGTATGTATGGATGTGTGCTTATTTCTACTTTTGCTTATTTAAAAGAATGCACAAACATACACACACTTCCCAAATGAAAGCATGTATGAACTGTGTATTTAACAAACAGCATACAATGAGTTACTCATAGCATCGCGTCCATAACTATTGTGTTTTCTTTGCTGAAAATGTATAACACAAATGTTAATCTTGACAGAAGTTTCTCTATCAAAGCTTGCTTCTTAGAACTGCCAAAGAACATACAAAAGGAAATATTTGAACGGTATTTGATAATTTGAATAAAGCCATGCAAATATGCGGGTTACATACATCAGACATTATGTTACAAAATGTACACATGTATGTATGTATGTAATTTGTCGCTAGTAAGAGTGCGCGAAAAAGAAAATAGGAAATTAAAAGAAAAATAAACGAAAACACGTAAGAGATATACGGCTGTGCAGAATCTTATATACCCTTCACCATAGTATGGAGTGACGAAAGAAGTCACAATCACGAAAATTCACTCCCACGAAATACAAAAAAAAAATTAAAAAAAAGAACTTATATAGAAAAAAAACTTATATGGAAAAAATTACATTAAAGCCAAAAAAAATTGCCTCTCACGGACGCACCCCCACGTGATGGAAATAAAAAATTAATCACGATCACTCATTGTTGGTTATAATCTCTATTTCATAGTATAGGCTGATTTCAAAAACACAGCCTGCAAAGCAACACTGGAAGCATGAGTTTACAAGGCATTGCAAACTGCGTTTATGAAGTCAGCCATAAATTATGAATTTCGTAACAAATTTGTAACACTTTCTTGCCTGGGGTGCATTATAAAGATATTAACATCCCATTATTAACACATATAATTTTTCACACATCCAAGAAGTGTTTCAACGTCTTTATCAAAAGTGGTCTTCGACTAAACAAAGAAATAATTTGAAACGTAAGAAAAGATTTAATAATGGAGAAATTCTCCCAAAATTGATTTAAAAAATCGCCAACTATTATATACATAAATCTGTTAGTCTAATGATTAAAATGTTCCAATATTATCTTCATATCGAAAATAATTTAAAGCTATCAAAAATTCTTAAAAAAAAGAACGAACTTTTTCAAATAAAAAGTAAAATTATAAAAATAGCTAAAATGTATCAAAATTAAAAAAAAATTAATAAATGGTTGGTGAGGATTTGAAGCCGTACCCTACCCGGTGGTGGCACGGTTTCGAATCCTGAACACAACAAAATGCTATTTTTTTTAGAATTTTCGATACATTTTAGTTGTTTTTATTACTTTTACTTTTTATTCGAAAAATTTTGTTCCACATTTTATTAAAAAAAACAAGGCACAATCTCATTTATAATATTTTTTTTTAATTTTTGCGTTATTTCCCATTTTATGAAAAGGTTTATTTTTCAAAAATATCCAAATTGTTAGTTATCAGATAGGATTTTGTACAGTGATCAAATAATTATATAATAAATTCAGTAAGTTGTCGACGTTTTTATTTGATATAATAATAACACCAAAAATATAAATAGCTTGACGGTGTAAGAAAAAATTTAAATTATAAAATATAACAACATATTTTATTTCATTATTTTAATTTAATTTTTTCTTTGAAACTCGTATGATGTACATACATACGTATGTATGTATGTAAACATTTCGTTTCGGTTCGAGATCTGATGTTGGCGGACGTTTTAGTCTAATAATGCCCATAAATTTTCAATGACCTAATAGCAGCACTAAAGGAAGAATGGTCGAAAATAACTTCCGAAACCACACGAAAATTAGTGTATTCTATGCAAAGCAGACTAAAAGCTGTAATTGACCAAAAAGGAGGCCATACCAAATTTTAAAATTAAAAATATTAACAAAACAAATAATTAAATTTTACTGGTTGAAATAAGCTGTGACTACAAAAATATATGTTTTTTTATTTTTACTTTTTAGGTTTATAAATATATTAATTTTGGATATTAAAAAATATTTTTGTTTTGAATATAAGAAATCCTACCTGAATTTTTCCAATATTTTGCTCATTCAAAAGTTTTCTTTATTAAAATAAAAATAAGCTGTGAGCCACTGTATGTGCCGAAATTTATATGGAAAACTATTGTACTAGGTTCTTAATATTCGGGTTGCTAAAGTTCGTAGTCTTGTAATATGTTCAATTTATGATAAATATGAAATGTTTCTGTTGCGCGGGGTTTTCAATTTTTTAGTTTCTTTGCTAATTACATTTTGGAGCTTGATATCAAATTAAATTCTTACATCAAACTTTGTTTTTATTTTATAGAAAAATGGCAATTAATTGAAGTGCTTTTGAAGATTAACTCACTGATGTTACAGAATGAAAGAAACATTTCTTATCAAATGCTAGCCGGGAAGATATTTTTCTGCTTTGTTATGTGGTATTAAGTATCCAAACAACATTTTAGATGTCAAAAAATTTTTTATCACATTGTACAAATACAATAATAATACCGGGTTTTGATATACTTCAGGTACGCTCTGCACCTGAATATAGAAAATAATTAAATTTACATAAGTATAACACAGGATATAAGCATCAATTTGGCCTTTCTTTTGAAATCACAAATAGTCATAAAAAATTAAATATTAATACATTTTCAAAACAAAACGAAAATTCAATTTCGTTGATTTACTATATTTACTCGTACATAGTGTATTGACGATCCATTACATTTCTTTAATATAAATAATATAAAAAATAGTTATGGTTATTTATATACGAAAAGAAAATGCAAGCGATAAAAAATACTGTAATATGCATGCATAATATTATACTAATAAACGTACAAAAATAAGTTTAAAGAAACAAACAAAAACAAAACAACAAATCATTGCTTTTGATTGTTTAAATATACACATGTATACACACAATGTGTACATGTGCCCATGAACGCATTTCAGTATGTATGTATATGATATATGTGTGACAAAAAGGGAAGATTTACGACAACCACACCAATTTCCATCAAGAATTTGAAGTTTTAGTATTTTATAATAAATAAGATACATATTTATGTTCTTAAACGCATAAACTACTACTCTGTGGTGTACAAGAAGCGGTTGTGACTACCAACCAAGAGGTTGTTGTGTGGATTGAATCCCCACGCAACTTTTACAAAAAAATTTTAAAAGTAAAATTATTTCGAATGCAATTTTTTTTGCTAATATTTTAGTCGTTAATGGACCGACTGCAATTATTTTCAGTCTAAACCTTCGTAGAACTCCATACAAGAGATCTGCTTCATAAAATTGACCGTAGGACAGTTGGGGCCATAAAAAAAACAACAGGATAGGAAATATAACAAAAAAAGTCTTTTGGTTATATCTCATTAATTATTGGACCGAGTTTTGTTATTTTCAAACCGAATAAATTTATGAAAAATTCCAAGAAAATGGTATCAAATTTATTTCTCTATGTTGTGTTTTGGCCTTTATTCTAACTACACCAAAATGTAGCAGACGTACATCGCTCATTCGACTTCTCTATCTATAAGGATCCAGAATATATATACTTTATGGGGTCTTAAATGAATAATGAAGAAATTACATACGGAATGACAAACCTAAATATCCCCTTTCCAAATTTTTTGGTGAAGGGTATAAAAATGAGTTACGAACAACAATGTTACAAGATCGACTATGCAATTTGTCAATTATGTGCATAGAGAGTGATGTTCTTCAAAAAATAGACTTTGTGGATATAATAGCAGATTTTGCTGAACAGAAGTCGCGAAAGAAACCGTTATCGTAATCAATTCAAACCAGCATCATTTTACATTGCAACTTAAAGTTCTAGTTTGTATTTCTTGAGACAGTTAATTTTTAAATAAAATTTATTTGATTTGTATCAATTAACCATAATAAATATATATGAAACGGTAAAATATAAATATTTTTTCTTTTCATTAGTTTTTTCTTTTTAGTGTATTACATATCAATTATGCCAAAGAAAAGTGAAATAAGGAAATGAGAAATAGAAAAAAGGGGGAAAAAATATACATATGTTTATATGAAATAGGTATTTCATTGGAATGAAAAGCATTGAAAATCCTTATGAAGTATTCAAAGCAGTTAATTGCAATCCCAGCTTAATTATGGAAACAAACACAATCGGCCACGCACGCTAATGTACCACATTAACAAAATATACCACATTACCCGCAAATTTTTCAATTTTCAATATCTCTAAAACTTGTGATCCAAGGACTCTTTCACTTTCCTCAATGTAAACCTTAGATCTGTAGTAGAATACCAGCTGAGATAGCTCTAATCGAATTAAGATTAAAAACATTGTAGTCAAATAAAAAATAGGTATACCGCATTAACCGAACTTACAGCTCTAGAGCAGGTTTAAAGTCACTGACTAAAAAAATGGGGAGAACCAAAATAGTCTTAGAGAGACGAGTGGTGGCTTATACCGGTATACCAATTTAACAAAAGAAGTTATAATTGACGATTCGTCAGCTGTAGTACGCGGGTTAAAGTGTTTGGTGTGAAGCCCAAAATCAGCTGATGTTTTTTTTGTTGCGCTGGTGGAGTCACCAGCTAGGTGTATTAAAGCTGTTGCGGCTTGTTGTCAGAAAAATTACTTCTGAAACAAATTTGATTAATATTTAAATAATATATAAATATTCTTATTTTCTAAAATATTTTGTTATGTACCTACTTGAATCAAGCAAAGTGTAGCTCTATTGTTATTAAATTATGGTTGTTGACGCCTAGTCAAAAATCTACACAATGTTTATTATTTAACACAACACAACACAACTATTTACCTTAGTATTGTACTTAATATAAAATAAAAATAGTTTCTACAATTGAAATTAATTAAATTCCATAAATTTATTATTAGTCGTGTCTATAACGTTTTGCTGAAAAGTCTAGTTGTTTTTATTGCGATCAGTGCGAACACAAATTCATATTGCATTTTCCCCAACACAATTAGTATACTTATCCAAAAGTCATGCAATGGCCGAAAATACATACATATGTAGTTCTGTGCAAAACAATAAGGTTTAAAAACACCCAAAAAACGAAAGCACAGTGGTGGATTTATAGAGGGCTTAAACAATATCAATGACCCAAGTGACAACGTTGTTGCTATTGACGACACATTATCATCCATAAAGAAAAACCTACAAGATCGGTGCAAGAAAGCACTCGGTTATCGTCAATCAGTGCAGAAAGAATGGATATCCCAAGAATTAATGGATTTAATAGAACGTAGAACGAAAGAGGAACATATCACCGATCGCGGCAGATTAAGCAAACAAATTAAACGACAAATAAAACAAGATAAGAAAAGGCAAGACAAGATAACACAGCGGCAGAAAAAGGAGAAAATAACAAGAACTTTGGCCGGAGGCATCCTTAACTGCAGCTCTTCTGTTTTCGATGACGACAACAAAGAACAACTAGGTGTTTGTACAAAACATTTCGAAAAAAACTCTCAATATTATACATAATGAAGCTGAGCCTCGTAATAAGAAGAAGATTGAACCCCGATAGGCGAAACATTGTTGATACCCCCGATGAAAATGAGATTTGCACGGCAATAAAGGGCATGAAATGTGGGAAAGCTGTAGGAAACGACAGTGTGCCCATAGAGTGCTTCTAAAATGAGCCACACACAATGGCCCCCTCTCTTCTTCAGAGTGGAAAGAATCAATAACTAATAAGCTCCCAAAAAAAGGTGATAAAAAGAAATTCAACAACTGGCGAGGAATATGCCTATTACTTGCTGTCTTTAATAATATGCGAGGAATCTCCCTATTACCTGCTGTCTTTAAGATTTTTAATAAGGTCGTTTTGGACAGAATAGCACTCACTGCATTCTGCCCGGGTAGGGCGTGCATTGATCATATTAGTACTGTGCGGATACTGATTGAACAAGCAGCAGAATCTAACCCAACCATGTAGCGTACCTTCGTAGATTACGAAAAGGTTTTTGATGCTCTAAAACATTGAAGCGCAGCCCATACCCCAATTGTAGAAATTATCTCACACGCGTTCTTCACACAGATTCTTATGCTCTTAATTTAGTCGTCGATGAGAAAGCGACAAATGCACACGCGGCGGATGCTTATACATTTCTTAATATATTCTTTTATTATTACTTATTCAGCAAACACTCGCGTTTCATTTTAAATTGATGATATGCGAAAAATATTTTGTTTAATTAATTAATTAACAAATAAGGCCTTTTATGTTATAAAATATTTTTTAATTGATTATTATAATTAGAGCATTTATTTAATTTACACACATTCGTTAGATTCTTATGCTCTTCATTTAGTCGTCAAAGATAGAGTTGTGCAACGTCGTTCCTGTTGTGGAATCGTTCCGACCGATCCGAAAGATGAAAGGAATTAGGTCGTTCCTTTCGTTCATCGTTCCTTTTTTTACTTTGAACTGTGTAGGAACGAGTGAAATTCTCTGTCGCTTGTTACGCGTCGGTCAACTTGGAATGAAATAAAAAAAACATACATTATCAAAATCGCAGTATGAACTGAAGATGCCCACACAAATACAACTGTCAAGAGGTATGAAAGATATTTTCCCAGTTAGCTATAAATTAGTGATCGTGGTTCTTGACCCAAGTATTCGACACGAACATATAAAAACACTCTACATACCTTTAGAGCATTAAAAAAAAGCAAAAAGAGTTGAAAAAAATAGAACCCTAATAAATGACAATCATTCCATGGATAGGTTTTTTTCCATGCGTGGTACATTTTTCCCTCCCAAAGTATCAAAGTAAAAACGCCTATGATAGACTTTGTACCAATAATTTTCTGTCTATCCCCAAAATTACCTAATTTACAAATTTATATCAGCATTCCCACACTGCCCATCATTCCCCAAAAGAAAAGATCTAATGTTTCATGTTAAAAGGGATATAATTACGAAAACATTTATTTAATATGACCTTTACCTTACTAATAACTAATATGCTTATAAACATTTGATCACTACAAATCGAGTGTTTTGCGTAGACTAAACATATTGCAAAAACACAAATATTATGTACTTAATTAGTCAATAATCATTTGCCTACAATAGGAACAAATGTGAATTGGACTGGCAAAATAATAATGAAATCAATATTTTAATAAAAAAAATGAAATAATAATGATTAAGGAGAGTTATGACTTACAGAACAGAAGAGGAGCATAATTCCCCAACTGAGTTGATGGGCCCAGCATTCAATGTGTGTTGTTGTCTCTCGTTTCTTTTGCTGCTTTTGTAAAATCATAAATGATAGTAAGATTAGTTTTAAATTTTATTAATTACATACATATGTAGATACATAATAAAATGAGAATAGAAGTTAAAGAAATATAAAGATAAAAATTTACACTCGAAAACTATTGCAAGTACAATATGATTAATATATAAAGGAATGTTCAAACTCAATGATTCAATTGATTTCAGAATTTTTTTTAAATAGAATTAAACTTAATTTTAACACTCTTTGATTTTAAATTTTTTTCTCCGAGTAAAAAGGAATATATATAATAATTAATCTGCAAGTTATGTAACCGAAGTTACGAGTAGTATTGTACAGAATAGTTTCTTTCACGAAATTCTATTAAAAATGCTTAAGAAATATTATATGATAATGAGTATAAATTATAATAAGAAATTTAAGGTAGGTTTTAAGAAAATTTATCAATTTAGATCATATTATTATTATGTTATTTGTAGTAAAGTAGAAAATTAATTAATTTTTTTTTTGTTTTAGATTATAAGTGTAAAAAATGTATGTAGGAAGTTTTTCTTTTGTTGAAAATTTTAAGATTTGATATAATACTAAGGATTTATGTAGGTGATGTTTGCCGGATGCAAATTCCTCGTGACACATAGAACAGAATTCAAATCAGGCGGGTTATAATCATCTTAATATAGAAGCCCTGGGTGATGTTCTCACAAGTTAACTGTACACCAGACGCGTTAATTTCCAAATTTGTCATATAACATGTGCACGCTTAGTATAATATTAATTGGGAATTGGAGCTGATTCGGAACAAGCAAGTTTTGGCGTTGCACATCAGGTAATACTTCCTTTTTGGTAGTGGATGGGGAGGAAATTTTATCCCAAAGAGTGTCCAATTTTATTTTAAAAGAACTTAAATTGAATTTTAAATTTTGGTATATCAATTACTTCCACACGTCACAACTGTTAACAACCAAGTGAAGTTTTTTTGATTCTCAAATATGAGTTTTTACCATAAGGAAAAAAAATTGCGCAGTAGTGAAGCATTAGTGAAGGTGAACTTAATGATATTGGAATATTCAATCAAATTTTTAAGGAAAAAGAAAGACAAAAATAAGTGCACTCGTAGCGGAGGTTTTTGTGCGTACAGAGAGTGATAATTTACATGTATACATTTTACATACATACTATTCAATTCACTCAAACTTATTATGATGGTCAATCACAATGAAAGATCTCATACCGATCAATTCAAGGGAAGGGTGCCAAAATTTGTAAATCGAACTTTTCATATTCCTTGCGAGATATATTTGTAATATGTACAAAAAATGTAACACGCTCCTAAAAACGTCAACAAACATTTGTTATTGTTTGTTTTCATTTATTGGATATAATAAAAAAGTTATAAGTACAAGTGCTTTCGTAAAATATTTGTAAAAAATTATAACTGCTATAAAAGAAATTGTAAATATAATATTGTCCATTATGTCTTCAACATTGATCTCTATACAAAAAGTCAACCTTGTTCTAAGTGTACAGAATATGTGAACGAAATAATTATAGCAAACAGTCTTGAAGAGTCAGCAATTTGTTTTTTATACAGCTTTTGACATTTATCAGAACAAGTTAATGATTCCTCAAGACGGGTTGCATTTGCGGAACGATTAAAAAGGAACGTTTGGATCGGTCTGAATCGTTCAATTGAACTAGGTCGTTCCGGAACGACACAACTCCAGTCAATGATACTGCGACGAGTGTACACAGGGCGGATGCTTATACATTTTTAAATACATGATATATGTATGTTGATTATTTTCTTCGACCTTGAAATTTTTCAGTATTTGTTCTTTGATTCAGGCTCTAGGTCATACAAATTATTCAAATAAAACTCTTTTTATGTTTTATTAAATTTGAGGTATAAAATTTAGTCAATTTATTTTTTATTTCGAGCACCTTTGGTGCTCTTCTTCAGGAAACTATAATAAAAACAAAAATACAAAAACCAAACAATTGTTAACATTATATGTAAATAAAAATGTTTTTTTATACAATAACAAAAAACGTAAACATTAAAAATAAAAGCACAAAGATCTTGGTCGCAGAGTTGTGTAGTTCTGCTCTACACAACAGTTGAGTATTTGCTGCCATTTTTTCCATCATAAATTTTTTTCGCTACATTTATAGCCAGGCCCACTAACTGCTTTCGACTCGTTCGAGTAGTCGTCTCAGTCACTCACTTTTTTTCGTCTGTGAGGCCCACTATCTATCTACTTATCGTTCGCTTAGCCTTAAGCTATGTACAGACGATTGGCAGATCTTACAATATTGTAAGATATGGCAATATGCTGACAACGTACTGACAATGAAAAATTTTTACCAAATGGTAAATTGTCAGTTCAGACGATTGTAAGAAAACCTTTCATTGCCAGACAATTGTCAGCCAATAAATTTATCTGCCAACAAAAATTGTCAGTTTTCACTGTTGTCAGATTGTTGTGTGGAAAAATTGCCAGATGTGTTGTTAAACTTTGTCAGAACTGTCAAAGCTTTTGACAGAAATTATCAATTGTGAGTTTATTATTATTGTGTGTAAACACTTCTTTTACTTTGCAAAAAACTTCAGTTCTTTATTCACTTTCGTAACAACAGTTTTACTTTTATTTTTTTAATATTTTTATGTATCTTGCTTTTTTTTTGCGATTATTATTGACATTTATTATTTATGGACAGCGTTGCCACTAAAAAAATTATCTGACAATGGTGCCATTGTCAGATGTATTAAATTAAACACATCTGCCAATAAAACGAGAGCTTACAATGTCTGACAATTATCTGACAATGGCAAAGTAGAGTGTTCTCACGATTGTGAGATGTCTG
Source organism: Gymnocheta viridis (assembly GCA_956483585.1). Taxonomy (NCBI): domain Eukaryota; kingdom Metazoa; phylum Arthropoda; class Insecta; order Diptera; family Tachinidae; genus Gymnocheta; species Gymnocheta viridis. The sequence goes on along the minus strand of OY101442.1, from coordinate 64,886,350 downwards.
ACAATATTATTGTCTTACAATGAACTGACAATGCTTTTTCTGGCAACGTTGTAAGACAAAAATTGTAAGTTCAGATGGTTGTCAGACATTTTCTGAACATTTTTCTGGCAATATTGTAAGATCTGCCAATCGTCTGTACATAGCTTTACGTGTGCAACGTAAGCCATTTAAATATTATTGTTACCATATCAATAAATTCAGAAATTAATCGGCTATTTAAATAAAAAATCGCTAAAACAAGTAAAATCTAGTTTTAAAATTACAACTCTACAGTACTATACGATGTGCTTAATGACAGAAGAAATGTAAACAAAAAAAAAATTAACAAAAATATTATAAACAGAAAATTTTAAGAAAAACTGTTCCAAAATTTTTATTTTTTTATAAAGTGCGATGGAAATATACATAAATGTAAACAAAAAACAAAATAAACAAAAATATTATAAACAGAAAATTATAAGCAAGTGTTCCAAAATTTTTTTTTTTATAAAGTGCGATGGAAATATCGGTGGCAGTATATTTTTTAAGTGATGATGAAGAGGCGGTAGAAATACCTCGAAGACAACTTCGAGATGCTACAAATGTTTTGGACCTGACGAAAAACCAGTAAGTAAATAATTAATTATGTATGTATGCACATGTATATATGTAAATACATATACTATAAACTGAAACAGTGTTCTTTTATATGCATTAACTATATAACCTTGCATTATTTTAGATTTGTTGCAAATTTTCGAGTATCTAAAGATATATTTGTTATGATACTGGAAAAATTGCAGAACAAATGGGTACAAGGAAGCCGTGCCACTTATGTTCGGCCTGATATTAAGTTGGCAACGTTTTTACGTTTCCTAGCAACTGGAGGTTACCAGAGGTCGCTTGGAAATGAAAGTGTTTCATCAACAGGTAAAGCAACGGTTTATAGAATTATAAACGAATGCCTTAAGCTGTTTGCAAGTTTCATTTGTCCGGAGTGGATTAAAATGCCCGCACCTAATGAGGAACAGGAAGTCATCCAAAAATTCTTTGAACGCTTCGGATTTCCAGGTGTGTTAGGATGTGTTGATGGAACACATATTCGCATAAAAACTCCGGGAGATGAAGTTAAGCATTTGTACTTCAATAGGAAGGGCTATTGCAGTTTAAATGCAATGATGGTAAATATATGGGTAGTCTAATATCGTTATTGTTTTTAATAAACTTTTTTTTATTTTTAGATATGTGATTACAAAATGAGGATAATGTTTGTAGATGCTAGGTATCCCGGCTCCAACCACGATTCATTCATATGGGAGTACAGCGTCGTTAACCACAAATTACAAAATCAATTTGAAACCGGAAGAAAAAATATGTGGATTCTAGGTAATATATACATAAGTATATAGAATATGTTTATATACTCATTTATTTATTATGTTGTTTTAGGGGATAGCGGTTATAAATTAAAGCCCTTCCTGATGACGCCATTTAGAAACCCAACAGATGTGTATGAAAGGTTGTACAACCAAAAACATACAAGCACACGAAATGTAGTTGAACGTTGTTTTGGTGTGCTCAAAAATCGGTTTCGGTGTATTCTTGGCTCACGAGGGCTTCACTACACCCCCGAAAAAGCAACACAAATCATAAATGCTTGTTGCGCTGTCCACAATATGTGCATAACATATAAATGCTTTGATGAAGCACTTCAACATTTGGAAGCTAACATAGACTCCGAAGATGATGCATACAACGCTAATGACCCAGTAGAAACGGCTGGTGTTGCAATTCGACGTAACATTGCAATTAATTTGTAAATTTAATTATTATTATCATTATTATTATTCTTACCTCTTATTATTTCAAACACCATACAAAAAGATCATATTTTCTTATCAGTTTTGTCATTTTAGTTAATTTTATTACATTTTTATATTTTTGTTTCCATAAATTCATTTCTTAAATAATATTGCATAAAATAAAAAAAAAATTTATCATAAAATAATTTGTTAATTAAAAAAAAAAGTAAATAAATTTAAATTATTATATATATATAAAAAACAAATAAAAATAGTTAAACATTAATTCATACACATATCTAAGTAAAGCTTTGGCAAATATTTGAGATCAAAAGTACTCGTATATAAAAAATTTATTATTATTTAGGCTGTTTTAGGCACTTACTTTAAATTATTTGCTAAAATTTCAATTGCCTGCAGCATTTTTAGTTGGATTTCTGATTGTCTTTCCACTGCTTCTGCCACTCGATTTACGGCAACAACTAAGTTTTTCGTAGCTTCAACCTGCTCTTGCGACGTTGAAGCTAACTTTTCACTGGCTGCCAACTGTTGTGAAATTAGGGCATGTTGATTTCCAGCTACCAGCACTTTCTTCTTTTTTGAAGATGATGGTAAAAAAACATTTTCAACATTGCCCTCAAAACTCTTCTGTTGTTGTGTTTGCTGTTGTGGGTTTTTTTTTTCAGTACCTTTATTTTGATGTTGCCTGGTGGGAGTAATTACTGCAACTGACTTGCTAGTCTTTGGTGGTGAATCCGTAAGCGCTATGAAGCAGTCATCTATTGAGTCAATAGTCTGCGAACAGTGTGCTTCTGATTACCCAAACACATCCCCACTTGGTGCTGCAGATTTGGAAAGCGACAGAGTTCGGTCAACTATTTCCTCAATTGAAGACAACTGGTTCATACGATACGGGCCACCACCAGTTGCATTCATATTTTTTTTATTTTCCGCTACTTTTTTTTTGTTCGGGATTTCAAGTCAGCCCAGGTCTATAAAAATATTCGTTAATGTACTCGTATGTACACACTTACATAAGTATTAAAACGTGCAATTTTACTTACCTTCTTCCACTCAACAACAGAACGTAGAGGCGGACCCATAGCATTTAATTTGGTTGTTAGTAGCTTCCACTGCTCTTCAAGGGACATCCTACTATTTCCAAATACAAAAAGTCCTCTAGCGAACTCCGGATTTTGCTCCATATGTTCAACTACAGCTTGTAATTGTCCTGGTGTAGACTTCTTAATGCTGCAATATAAAATATTTATAAGTGCCACTTTTTTAACAACATATACATATATATTTATACATTTATATGCATATATGTATGTACAATAGGGGTATAACCAATTTTTGGCCCTAGCACCACGCGATGGCGCAGGTTGTGTTATTTACGAAAAAATAATTTTGGGGTCATTTCGGATAAAAAACCTCACCCACGAAAACGATTTTCTAAAATCTCCCAAAAAAAAACATTCATTTTAATAAAATTTTTTAATTATTTTATTAATAAAGTAAAATAGTGAACTGAAAAATTTTGTTTAATTATTAAAAGACATAAACTTCAAATTTCATTTTTCATTTGAAATATTGAAAATATTTTCAAAATTATAACCACGTTTTTTTTTAAATTTTTATCATATATTTGAATTAATTTTTCAACTTTTCTGTTTACTGATTTAGTTTGAATTTTTGGTAGTTTCATCTTACTCCACAAATCGCAAAGTTCTTTTGAGATAATTTTATACCTCTTTGTTTTTGATTTTTCTGAAGCAGCTAAAGCATGAAATCTTCCAATTATAATTTTTTGGGTTGGCATTTTGCTCAATTCATGTAATGGAATGACGATATCTGGAATGTTTCTCGACATTGTTGTGCTATCTTTAAATTTGGTCAAAGCCTTTGCCCAAACTTTTGCATTTTTCAAAACGCTTAAACGACTTCTTTTAAAATCCATTGTTTTTAAGTATTAAACACAAACTCGGAATATTTGAAACACATTAATAATTTTCTTTGAATAATAAAAACAATTAAGGTACATAACGTAATTTTCAATGACATACATTCAGCTTCCTAAGTATTTACACAAATGTTAAATGCAGGTTGATATATTGATAAAAAAACTTGTTTGCGCCTTTTAGGTAAATAAATAAAAAAAAATCATTTAAAAACTTTACCGCGTTTGGTGGGTGAACTTTTTTGACAACTGCGAAAAAGTAATAGCATTTTTTTATATAATTTCAATGGCCTATTCGACTATGCTAGGGCCATTATGATATTTGCAAAAAATTGCAAAAAGTTATATCCCTAATGTACAAATGTATGTAAATGTAAAAAATATATTACTTACCATTTAGATTGTTCCATTTTTTTTAAATTAATTTTTTTTTTCAAATTACACTTCACTGGTCGCTAATAAAAAAATAAGTGACTTTTTTGACATTTGTTTTCTCTTAGATACCATATGTTTTTACTTAGCGGGCCGCAAATTTGTATGTAGAGTTTTACGTTATCGTTTTCTTGTCGACTTGTCGAGATAAATGTTGTTAGTGGGCCGCAAATCAGCTGTTTTTCGTTAGGTATGCGACAACTCGAAAACGAAAATCATCGTGGGCCTGGCTGTTAGTCAACATGTTGTATTTAGCTCCACAGCTGATCGAGAGAGTTCTGCGCTTTTATATTATAATGCGATGCCGTTTTGTTAGGTGGCGACTACGAATTAATTTGTTAAATTTTGCATTCCAAATGCGATAAAGTAACGAAAACAAAGAAATAAAATTAATATACTAATTTCATTAAATAGACGTTTCTTTATTATGGTGTCTATTTATATTAATTACCAAATTAGTTCAATATAAGGTTTAGGAATTTTTTGAACATAGTGCCGGCTCAGCGTTGAAATATGAACTACTATCGGCGCAGGTTTATCATTTTATTGGAGTATTTTGCTGTCCATTTTTATGTTGTGAATATTAAATTTGTGGTGCAGATTTTACATTAAATTGGAAAATTCCTGCCAAGAAAAACTTCATTGCAAATTCTGTGTTGTCCATACTTTTTAGTATAAGCCAAATTAAATCAATTTAGCAAATTTAAATTGTCTCTTTTGCAGCATTTTTATTTCTTTTCAATTGTTTACATTCAACATCTGTTCATTATCCAATTATTCATCATGCCGTTGAGCTCAACAGCTACGTCTTATGAACGCGATCATTGTCTTACTTTAATGAATGTTCGAAATATACTAAAAGCTTCTTTTTTGTTTATATTTTGATATTAGGTGTGTTCGAGTACTTTTGCAGTAAAATGCAGTAAATGAGTAATTACTGAGTAATCGTGAGATTTTACTCTCAAAAAAAGCTGTAGCACAAAAAAGTACGCGAACGGAAAAATTGTAAAAATTCGTAAGATTAAGGAAACAGCTGATTGCAAATACATGTAGGTAGTGTTGAAATATATTTACACTCTTGAATACTCAACTATTTTTCTTGTTGGTACTCGATGCAGTATTTTAATTATAACACGAATATTTTAAGAAAATATAAACAAATTATTTTCTATAATCGTTTCCATGTGTTTATTTTTATTTGATTTTCCTAAGTTGATTCTGATTAAATTTATTCTAAAGTATGTGATTATTTGTTTTTGCTAATTGACTACCTTAACAGCAAGTGCCGTACTAAGTACCCATATACTTAGCATTTTCACAGCTCCAACGAAATAACAAAATAACAACGAAAATGGCTGCTAATGGCTTTTACAACATTTATTTCGTTTTAAAAGGCATATTACATCATGTTTAACGAATGAATAGTTTAAAAATAATTGTTTGCTTATTATTTTATATTAGTTTATTTCAGACTTTTTCCTTTTTTTAAGTAATTTTTTCACAAATAGTATCCTTTTTGTTTTCTTACTTTTGTTTGTTTACCTTTGAATCATATGTTTTTTTGTTTTTACTAAATTTTACCACAAGAAATTTCTACAGTAAAATTGAGTAAATTCTCACCCAAGAACTGTGACTTTACGCTCTCAATTTGTGTTCTCATTTACTGTAACTTGAGTAAACGCACGCAATTTCGTAAAATGCAGTAAAATTTTTTAAAAACTTTGGTTACTCGAACACACTTATTATGTGTTTATGTATATGCAGGCGCGCAATTTTCTGTGCCTGTTTTATAATTCATTCGTATGTTCGCGGGAGTATTAATTATATGTAACATCTCAATTGTATACCTTTTTTTGTAATTGTTTTCTTGTTGTAATATTGCTGTATTACTAATATTGGGAGAGTGTCCATTATTTGCACAGTGGGCTGCTAACGCTGCTTTTTGTTCTGTTGTGCCTTTTTTTGTTTTATCGTTCCTACATATACATACTTTATTACAAGTATTAAGCCCATCGCCGTTGCAAGGTATTTGATATTACATTGGATTTCTCTAGTAAATCCAACTTTGATTTTGTGTTCGAAAATAATATATTAAGTCTTAAAAGCAATATTAACGTTTTGTTTATCGAAAATATCCGAGTACGAAATTCTTTCAGAAAATCCAGGAACGTGAGTCATTGATTTAAAAATCTTTTCGGTTTTTTCAGTAGGCACTTGGTTGATATTTTTAATAGCGTTTTGAATAATGTCATTGGTCATATTAAACGAAAAACTATTCCTTTGTAATATTTTCCTTATCCTTCTGATATTTTGTTTATGGTATATCGTGTCGCTAATCTGCAAAACTCTTCTCCCGAAATTCTGTGCTGTGTTAATTTTCACATGTTAAGGATGGTTAGAGTAATAGTTGGCGATGCGTCAGGACGTTGGTTTTTAGTACCAATCTATTGTCAATGTGTTATTTTTTCGTATTATGAGCGTGTCTAAATATAACAACATTGCATCCTGTTCTAACTCCTTTGTAAACTGTATGTGTCTTAGAGATGGGCATCGATCACGTGATTAGCGTGAATCATGCGTGATCGTGAGCAGTTTTTTATTTCAATCACGTGAGCGTGCATGATCGTGAGTATAAAAAAACTTAGCGTGATTGAGCGTGCATGAGTAGATTTTTTGCGTGAGTGTTTCGTGATTTTTTCGATTTTGGAATTTTTTTCATATTTTTAATAGCTACGTGGTTTTCAATTTTGTCATGAAGACATAAAACGTTGTGCCGGTATGCATTAATGCACTCATATGAATGAACAGTGTCAAAGTAGCAGTATAAGTCCGAGTTTCGACTGGCAAACATTTGGAAGAAAAACATCTGGAATTCTTTTTCGATTTTTCACTCGTGTTCTCACAGACGAACAAGACCTATAAATTTAAAGTTTTTGGAAAAAAGCTAAAAATCTTCCGCTTCTGCAAAAATTGGCCAAACAAATACTGTGTGTACGTACGATCCAGCTCAGCTACAAGCGAAGGAGTTTTTTCAACACCAGGAAGAATACTTGAAGTGATGTAAAACGACTTCTCGGGAAAAATGTTGACAAAATTTTATTTCTGCATATATATATATATATATATATATATATTTATCTATTATCTATTAACGCTAAATTATAAGATCTTACTTAATGTTAATATTTTAAACAGATGGCTTAGAAAATGAATGATTTTAATCAAAATATTTTAAATATGTACATAAATTTAAATTTCACTTCAAAACTTCGAAATAAAAGAAAATTTATATTTTCTTTAAGAATTTTCAATTGTATTCAATTGCCAAATTTAATTTTAACTACAAAGTTTGAAATCGCATGATACATATGTACATACATACATATGAGTAAATTCTGCGTGAGAACCCTACATTCGTACGCGTTTTCACATTAATATATAAAATTATTTTGGTCTTTCAAAAGAGGTACCATCAACTTATGCATGGTTTTTATTGGGATATAAGTGTACTTTCGAATGGCATAAAAATAATAAAGTTTTGTGACGCACGCTACAAAAAACGGGAGTAACTTTGAAAGTTAAAGTGTGTTTTCTTAATTTTTTGCGAATTTCGCATAATAAAGTACACAAAATATAGTTCCTAAAAGATAAATGAATATAATAGAATTCTAAAATAACTTATTTGCAGCCAAAAAATTTTGTCGTTTTTTGTCAGAAGACATGAACCCTTTGTGACGCACGCTACATTTTTCTATTCCGAAATTTCACACCTAATTTCAATGTTTCGAAAATAGTAAACACAAAATGTTTTTACTAAAATTGAAGTGAATTCAATTTATAAAAATATGGCTTTCGATCGGGCCTTCTTCATTAACACTAAATTGATGATTGGAATACCTAAAAATTGTTCATGTCTGGTATGAAATTAGAAGATCTGATGTAGAGTAGGATTTGGTAATAATTTGTGCATTAATGATCGTTGAAATACATTTATTGTATTTATAAAATTATATATCTAGTCTAATATCCCATAAAAAATAAGTTGGATCACTTTAAAAAAATTTTTTGGTGGACTGTTTCTGGGACTTGCCCAATATCAAAATTGAAAAATTGTATTTTAAAACTAACAAATTGTTTCAGAAAAATATATTTCTCAGTTAAACATAATTTTCCTCTATTATTGCGGAATTTTCTAATTTTATATTAGATTTTTGTTTTTTGCATTCAGAAATTTTAAAGTTGTTTTTTTTTCTTGAGCGTGAGTTTTCGTGATTGTGACTAACTTTTTTTTCCACTCACGTGAGATTGAGTGAACGTGAGCAAAAAATATAAGTTCGTGCGTGAGCGTGCATGAGTGAAATTTTGTTTATAGTGAGGGTGCATGAGCGTGAGTGCAAAGTCACTCACTATCCCATCTCTAATGGCAAAATTATTGAGTCCAAGAACTTAACAAAAATCATTGTTATCGCCAAAATAGAGAAAAGCTGAAAACTTGATTTAAACCCCCTGAAACTGTTACGTTTATCACCTAAAAACAGCTAAATTGTGTATTGAGATTTACAAATTAAACAATTATTGAAATTAAATATTTTGAAAATACTATATGTTTTAAATTTTGTTTTTCAAATAATTTTATTTAAAACTTTTTTGTACTTGAAATAAAAAATTAAAATGCATTTGTATTTTGTTTAACTGCCAGTCCCACAAATTCAAAAGTTATGTTTTAGTTTCAAATGTACATACATACATACATATTTGTACGAAAGAACGAATATGTGTGACATCGTGGGACTGGCAGTAAAAGTATTAAAAATACATATTTTCCACAACTCTGTCTTTTTTGAAAATTTTTGACAAATTTTAGTTCATAATCCTTTTTATATATATTGTATCTAGATTGCTTTTTCCAACTTAATAATTTAATATAGCCTTAAAATTAATTCTAAAAATCGTACGAAATTCATCACATCTTCTTCAATCAATCAGTTTCCTTCGTAAACATATCAAGTTTAGAAAAACTGATCGATATAAAATATTTTTAGATTTTAAATTTGATGAGAATTCCCACAACATTTTTGGGTCGTGGCGATGATGGTTCGTGTACTGTATCGTGTCTAATGTATAATATACAGTAATTCCCCGATTTACGAGTAGGATACGATCTGAGTAAGTAGACGTATGTATATCGAATATTCATATACCGGGGTCAATATTAGTATGCCATTCTACTGAAAATAAATAGATACGTTCCAGGGATAAACAATATTCGTAAAGCGAGATCCATATTAGTATAAGATTGTATTGTAAATGCATATGTAGATGCATACCCAAAATGTTCGTTAGGAAAAGAAATTTATTTGTTTTAAAAATAAAATACATAAGACATTCAATAAAAAATCTAATTTTACATTACAGAAAATTTAAACTTCAAATTAAAATAATAACAACAATACATATTCAAAAATTATTCATTATGAATGTTAATTTATTCTGATGTGTTGTATGAACCCTCGGCTAAGTTAATAGATGATCGTTCATCTAAACTGGTATCGGAAACATATTCTACAGATTCTTGAATATTACGAGCTGCAGAACTTTTTTGAGAAAAATAAGAAACTAATGAGGTTTGCTTCGCACATTTATTTTTATCTTTTTATAATTGTCTATAGCAAAGACTTGAGTTTTCTATTTCTCTGGAAACTTTAAGACTTCTTTCAGCGGAAGGGTGGTTTTCCTCCATAAGAGAAAATTCTTTTGACCGTAGTTTCTGTTCGTTTTCCAGCCATTTTTATAGCAAAATTTATTTCGATTTAATATAACATACATAATAATAGACGTTGCTTATATACCTCCTACAAAAAGTTATTTGACTCGACTTAAACAATACAAAATTAAATTAAAATTGTACAATATACAACATATGTATACTTGGTGTTGTTGTACAACAATATAACAAAAACAGGCAAATTTTTGACCAGCTGCCACCTTGTGGTAATTTCACCACGACTTGCACACGTTCGTAATAGAAAATTTTTCATTCGTATTACGAATTTTATAATTTAATAATAATAAAGTTCGTAACTTCGAAATTTCGTATTCGTATAAAGAATTTTATAATTTATTAATCATATAAATTAAATTCGTAAAATGGGGGAATATTGTATTTTTTGCATATTTTCTCCCAATACAACATAAATATACAATATGGCATGAATAAAGAAAACAACATTGCGCACTCAGCCCTACAAAAAAAATTATCTACTGTGCAGACACGTCATCATAGAATACAAATGAGTGTTTTTTAAAGTGTAAAAGATTTTTGGCGCAAAACTGGAAAGAACTAAATAACTTCTAAACGGCTGCATCGATTTGAACAAAATTTTAAATATACAGAAAAGAGATGCAGTCGAGTAAAACTTTTGAGTTTGGGTGTGAAGCTTTTTGACGAAGAGCTTCCTTGGGCTAACAAAGTTTTGCATTTCGGTTTACTTTCCATACACAAATGTCCTTTTGTTTACAACAAATATTCTATGTCTAACACAACACAGTCACACACAACAAAATAATGCACCTGCGCAATGCGTATCTTGTTTTCTTGATTCATGGATAAAAGCTTTGACAAACTCTCAAAGTGAATTGAGAAACTCACTCAATATAAAATTAAAAGAGTATACCTTCTGGAAACAGTTACGGTTGAAGTAAAAAGTATACAGGAGAAAATTGTATTGTTAAAACGAAAATTAAGCCATGAAAATAATGCCGTAGCGTGCGATTTACTTTTAAATGAAATTCCTATCTATGAAAAAGAAAATCTTATGGACATTTTTTCACACCATTTAACACCTATAAAATCTATCGCTTAAAAAACCTAAATAAAAATATATATTCTAAGTTTGAGGTTAGGCATATTGGTCTTACTTTGAACAATAAATTATTATTTTAATGAAAATCTGACTAAAAATAATTTTCTAATATTTCGTGCTGCTGTCCGACTGAAAAATAAAATCGTATTCATAGTACTTTAACTATGCGTGGCTTCGTGTACATCAAAAATACTACTGATGGCAGTTTTTTGCAGATTGATGACATTGAGCAGCTTTCCCGATGATGAGAGACTGCACGATATTGAAAGCCGTGAATATAGTCACATATAACGGATTTTTTTGGTAGCTAAAGGATCCGTTCTTGGCCTCCTTTTATTAAACATGTTCGTAATTTTTAGTGTTGTGAATTATGCAAAAATACATGTACATGTATGCTGATGAAATACAGTTGTACATATATAATCGTTTTGGTCTTTTTGACGATATGCTTCATAGATTGAACAACGACCCGAATTCTACTGTTAGGTATGCCAAGCTTAATAATCTAATGCTTAATCCGGTAAAATTATTTGTCTTACCAGTCACTAGAACTAAACTTGGCAACCTTAACATGTAAAGACCATATAAATATTGTTGTTTGTAATGTTTTCTTACACTTTGTAGTTTGAGCATGTCTTCTGAATTTGTCCCAATAGCAATGAAAAAGAAACTAGTGGTTGAACTTATACTACCACTGCTAACTTATTCCGATGACTCTTTTGACACAAATATATTTACATCTTAATACATCCAGGTTTTTTTTCAATAATGCCATTATATTATGGTACACTTTACCCTTATAATTAAAATGTATCCAGCGAAAAAAAGAATTTTGACAATTTTTTAATTAACGTTACTTTTCTTTCCACTCTATTTACTATCAAAGATTATTTTATATTTATATTTTTAAAAATGATTGTACTCGTATTAGCTAAATTGAAATTAATAATATTACAAAAAATGTCCTTATATTATATTGTTTCGATATATTTTTTTTATTTTTTCTGACTTGTTTCGGGAAATGTTATTGAAAATGTTCTTATGATGATGAAAATAAATAATTTAATTTAGAACTTTAAGTTTAGTGAAGGATAATAAGATTCGGCAAAGCCGAATATAGAACTCTTGCTTATTCATGAATTAATGTTTTACTGAATATGTGAAATAATATTTTTCGTTGCTTAACATTTATCGCAAAATCGAACTATGGTTTACCCGTGATATCAAATTTTAAGTTCTAACGTAGTTTAGTATTATTATCTTGGCTTATCGGCAGAAATTCCTCCTTAAAGTTGGATTGTAAAGTTTTGCTATACATCGCGAATATAAAGCCTATATGGTGTTATAGAATTCAACTAACTATGGGGTATCTCCTCGGCATCAAACATTAAAAAAATTTAAAAACGTCAAAATAAAATTCTCCGTTCAATTACTGCAGCCGCATGGATGTAAAAAACTCACGAATTCATAAAAACCAAGGCATGCCTTTGGTAAAAGCCAAATTTTTAAAGTACGCGCTAAATTAAGTAGAACTTCATTCAACGGCCATACTCAGATGATTATTATTTTATTTATTAAAGCTCAAATTTACAGTCTTTGGTTAGCTGCTATATCAAATTCTATATTTCGCTGTCACATTTTTTCAACAACAAAAAATTTTTTTCTTAATAAAATTTGCAAAATGTTGAATATAATCAAGCTTTTTGTTATTTGTTAATTTATAAATTGGAACTTAAGCTTTTAAATTCCTATTACAAATACTAATACAATATATCGAAATAATGATAATAATCTCATCCTTAAAAACAAAATAATATTATGTCACAGGAAATATAATTAAATCCATTGTTGTAATATTATTAAAATTAGTCCTCGAGCTCTAAATATCTAAATATATATGTATTAATGTTTATCATTTCAAAAACTTCAGAATCAGAATCTTATGATTCATCAGTCAATGCAATTTTGTTGTACATGTTACTTATATTAAAAAATGTTAGAATTTGAGAAGATGGAATAAATTCGGCACAGCAAACTGAATTGTTTTTAAAATGTGTATTTATTCTAAGAAGAGTTTCTAATAACTCATACTGCATTCTGTTGTGAATTTTGGTTTTTGTTCTATTCATTTTAGAAGACTTGTTCAACGCAAGCGTTACTTTTGGGTACATAGTTCACTTTCATAACAGGGTGGCGTTGGCTCAAGTAGTAAGCACGTTGACTACAAACCGAAGGACCTGGGTTCAAACCCAGTGTCAGACAGAGTCATGAAATAAAAACACCACGCATTTCTCTGATGTGCATTGGTGCGCCTTTGTGTCAGTTGTTGGCGGAAGGTTTCAGTGGCGAAGGCATGGTCACACTGGTCACTGAACAGTACCAACTTCAGCTGATACTAATTCCAATGTAACATCAGAGCGCCCTCCTTCGATGGTACTGAGTATGAGTAGAGCACAATCAACGGCGAAGCAAAATAAAATTAATAAAAAGAAGTGGCTACTAAACTAAACACAGCTTCAAAACTCGTAATGTCCTCCTCGCCACCAGAGGCGCTGCAACACTGCTCTACGAATAAACGTGCAGAAAAAAAAGCAGAGTTGTAAAAGAACGAATGAAGCTTCACCTCCTTTCATATCTATCACTATCCCTTTCCACTAGTTCCAGCACAATGCATTGCATGTGTAGGGGTCATCATCCCCTGAGAGAGAAAAGACTGTCCTATGTTTTGGTCGGTGTTGAACCAACACGTTTTTCGCATCAACTGGGCTCGAATCGCCACATCCGTGAACGCAAAACTCGTGACGTAAAAATACAAGATTATAATATCCGTGATCGTATGAACGATCGTAAGAATCTTATGAACCATTATCCATTAGCAAAAACGCGTTCGAGTGGAAATAAAAGCTTTTTAAATTTTATACAAATTGTAAATTGATTGAAAATATTGGGAGTAAATTAGTTTTTCTGCACATTATTATGATCCAAGAACTCGTTATAACAAATTAAATACAAACAAAAATTATTCGCAAGGAAAAGATACACTCAGCCGGTCTCAATCCTTTAGGGTCAATTCATTCTGGCACTCATACGACTCATTTGCTTTATTATATTTTGCTATATTTTATTTAAGTGTACTCAGCACTAATGAAACTATTGTTGCATTTGAGTCTTTGATCAAACGTAATCGTTTTTACAAACCTGTAAGGAATATCGATGAACAAAGATATCTTCTTCGCTATCACTTGTAGTTAAAAAAGACGTGTAGTGTCTGTAGGACGGCCGGTTAGAACTATCTTCCTGACCTGTATGCATTAATATTGTACTATGTACGAAATAAGAATGCAATTTGATTTACCAATTGGCTTTTCTCCTGTAGAACATTTGATAAACACGTGCAAACAAGTACGAAAATCAAAAATTTTAGATTTTTGGCAAACATGTTGAATGCCTGTGTGTTCGTATATGTGTTTATACAAGTTATGTTTGTATCGTGTATTTGCAAACGGAAAGTGTGTATTTGTCAAACCGATCATGGATGTGACGATTCGAGCCCTGGTTTATTGTTTTTGGATTGCATTCCGTAAGGTCTGCGAGTTCGGGTAAAAACGAGTTACCTAGATAAGTGGCTCTAAGATAAGGTTTGGTCTACTTTCAAATATAAAAACTGATGCATTATCTTCAATTATATTTGAAAGTAGATGTTTTATTACTTTCTGATGTTTTAGAAAGTTTCCGTAAAGTTTTGTAAAAACATTTACAATTTAGACCACTGCCAATATTATACTACCCCGGGCTTATCATGGGATGCAATTTTGAAAACAACGGAAATTGAGTTGGAATTATTAACTGATATTAATTAACATGTATAATTTCGTTGTGCGGTGTATTAGGGGGGTATTGTTCAATGCTGCAAACGACATTCGAGAGCCAATAACAAGTACGTTAGTGATTACGATTCTCCAAAATAATCAAATTATCTAATGTATTTAGATGTGAATAATTTATATGATTACGCAATGTCACAATAACCTCCCTTTAAAATTTTTAAATGGCTTGAAAACTGTGAAAATTTTAATGTAAAAGATGTAAAATGAGATTCAGAATTTGGTTATATATTGGAAGTAAATTTAGAATATTCACTCTGATTACACGACTATAATAGCGACTTAGCGTTTTCCAGCGATATGCCATTTATCTCGATCGAACTTTTCGGTTGGGCTCGACAAGGGTTTGAGTGGGACCATACACCGAAAAACAGAAAAGTACTGTTATCTAATAAACGATACTTAGAAAAAAATTACAGCGTTTTTCGTGTTCAGGAGGTCCCAATTAACTTATCTAGGCATGTCGCGTTCTTGGTATTTTTTGGCTGTAAGCCAGTGTAATTGGTGCTTTTTATGGAAATTGCTAAAATTTTAGTATTTTAGATGTTTAATAGCACAATTTCCCATAACATTTTTAACAGAAGAATTAAATATTCTACATCGACGAACAACAAGGAAAACCAAAGCACTTTTAACTAATACATAACACATGTAATTAATAAGACACAAACTGAATACTATTCACCAAGAAATACCAAACGAATATCTCCTTTAGAAATATTTCACAATTGCAAACCGAATAATTAGATATTCCACTATGAACAAAAAGGGCGATTTAAAACTACCCATCATAAAATACCTACCGAAGAAACTCATCAACAATATTTCACCCTCACTAACCGAAGTACCTTATATTCTAAATTTGAAGAAAACCGATCTACAAACTATCCGGCCTAGCAACTGAAAACCACCATTAAGGTACCTAACAAGCACCTAAGTATGCAATAACTACGGTCAACAACTATAACCTAAAATATTAAAATTAATCAACAACTACAACCTAAAATATTAAACTTATTCTACATCTACAACTTAACATCTAAAATCTATTATTCCACCACAACATAAAATATTAAAATTATTCAACTAAAACTAAAATGAAAAATTATTTTACACCTACAACTTAAGACTGTGCTACAATTACAACCTACAAACAAATTTCAACATAAGACATAGAACTATGCTACCAACTAAAATCTAAAAGCAACAGAAACAGAAAACCATCAACAGCCCGAGAAGCAGCACAGCCGTATTTTGGTAAGCTACCGTGATGAGTGTGGTCGCAGTGTCAGTCAGCGTTGGTGGGGAGTATACAGAGGAAATCTTTCCATATTTGTAGTGTATCTGGTAACGCAAGGAAAACAGGTAAAACCGAAAGACTTTTGGACAAGCCAAGACGTACAGACTTACCACTTAAAAATTTGTATAATTGAATTTATATTTATACATCGTCACCTAAAATTCAAAAGGCCGTAACGACCAAAAAATTATAAATAGACTTTTTGATTGATTATGATGAGATTAACCAAAATACATCTTTCCTTAAAATTGTTCAAAAATACTGATTTTATTCATGAAAATCAAAAGGCCGCAATTACAATGTTAACAAATGTATAAACCAAAAAGCCGTAACTACACCTAAAATAAAATAAATTTTAACGAAGTGGCATTTGTTTTAGGTTCAGTTACCGTTTTTGAAATAAAAATTTTTGTAAGATAGTAAAACGAACGCTGAGAATATTTGTTCCTTAACAAAAAATAATAAAATGAGTACTAATAGTGAGTATGGTTACACTAACAAAGCTGAAAAAAATTAATAAAAAGTGTGAAAATAAAACAAATAGAATAAAAGGAAAATAATACACGGGCCTAACAAAAGGAAATATTTGTGAAAAATCAACAAGACAACTTAAAGATGGGTGTACCTCCAAATTGTGTGCGAAAAGTCCGTTGCGACATTATGCTAAGTTTTCTGAAAAAGTGGCTAACGATATTCCGAAGCTGGAATCGCATTATCGCAGACAATACACGAAAAAACTCTACTTCCAATCTGATTTTAAAAGCTACGCACATGCATGTATATTAAGTTTATTGCAATTACTGCGAGTCTAACAATTTTTTAATAACAAATTTTTAATAGATAGACAACACCCTTGAAAAAGTCAATATAAAATTGACGAAACGTTGGGTAAATACATATGTAATAAAAGTTTTTTATTGACATAGAACGAGTTAGGCCAAAATCAGCTAAAGACTTATAGTCAACAACACTTCTAAAATCTCAGAGTGGCCAAATATTAACATTAAAAAACAGAATATCGGAAAGCTTGCCGAAACACGCACATTCAACAACTAATTCTTATATAATTACAAGATAATTACCAAAAATTATAAATACTAAAAATGAAAGGATTTTTAAACACATACTACTTAAATACAACAACGAAACTTGTAGAACTATGAAGGACTACTATAACGAAATAAAAAGACTAATACAACAGCAACAGCGATTGAAATTCCTATTATCTTCAAAAACATATGGAATAATACCAAACCATACCAAAAACACAACAACTCAGTTAAAAACGTTTTTTCAATGTAACAAAATAATAAACAAACTAAAGATAGTAGAAAATAATTTCCATCACAAAATGTTAAATTTAGAAATATCTCAAACGAATACTAACATTGAAATAATTAAAAGAAAAATATACCAATTAAAAGTTGGCATTCGAAATATGATTACAACTGAGGACTTCATCAACTTCACACACAATCAAACAGAAAGATCAAAACACATACAGAAAACAATAAGCAGCAGACAAAACAAAAAGTTCAACACACTGAAAGAAAAATATTTCAAAACACATGGCTTTGTTTTTAATGATAACTGGTTTGTCAACAAAACCAATATCGATATTCCAAAAGAATGCATGTGGATAACATCTTTGGGGAAAAAGTTTTCTTTGCCAATTAGACAAAAAAGTTTTTCACCGTTACACATCATTGCTGATCTAGAACAGTATGTGCAAACAATTGGAGAAAATATAGATAAAGAAAAGGATTTGTTTTGAAAATTTAAAAGAAGAATTACTAATACATCTAGAGAAAAATTTATAATGGCAGCGTTTGAAGTAACCAAACGGTTTTTTCAACAACACAGGAATATAATTTTAACACAATCGGATAAATGCAACAAAACAGTTATAATGGAAAAAAATTAATACATCAACAAAATTAAATCACTGTTAGAGGATAAACACACTTACAGAGCTGTAAGAAATGATCCAACAGGAAAATTACAAAAAGAAAATAACAACATAGTGGCAAACCTTTATAAAAACGACATTATTAACATAACACAGAAAAAATTATTACATTGATCAGCTGGAATAGCCCCTAGAATATATGGGCTACCAAAACTCCACAAAAAAGGTGTACCTTTACGTCCGATAGTTTCATCCATAAATGTCCCATGTTATCAATTATCCAAACACATTGGGCATGTAATTAAAAATATAATCTCCCCAAAATACAATATTAAAAACTCTATCCAATTAAAAGAACAACTAAATGTTATCAAACTCCAAAAAGAGGAAGTCTTAAGGTAGGATCACACGATTGCCGCAATGCACCAATTATTGCTCTATTTTATATGTCAATCGTGTGATTTCACAATTTATTGTGCCCTACGTCAACCGAGAACAATATTGTGCTCATTTTCCCCAATCAAATGCAACTCTGTGTCGGCAATCGTGTGAACGGTTGATAGGCAACCATGCGGCAATAAAAAAGTAAAAAATGCGACATTATTTATTGTGTTCTCGTGCGTCAATCAAAGAAGACAATTCGCGGCAATAGTTAGTTTTTTTATATTGAAATTTTTTTGTGTGATTCTACGGTCAACATTTCTTTTCGTAAGTAAAATGAATTTTAATTTTTGTACGTGCTATAATTATTTACATTTTAATTGCAGTTTTATTATGGAGTTCGATGACTGCATTGAAATTGATAATTCTAATGAACTTGTGTACTTTTCCCTCGATCAGCAACCACAAACACCTTTGCCCAAAAAAAGAAAAAAACCAAGTGTATCTTCATCTTGGACCTACAGTGGTATACAGGAGTTGATACAAGCTGTGGAACAGCATCCATGTGTTTGGGAATATTCTTCCTCAGACTACAAGGATCGGTGTAAACGGGAGCATGCATGGCGGGAAATTGAAAAAATTTGTACAGGGCACACGGTGGAAGACTGCAAAGCCAAATGGTCCAATGTAAAAACGGCATTTCAAAATGTAAGAAAAAAACTTAAGGCAAAATCTGGCCAGGGAGCCGAAAACATCAAGCCACATTGGCCTCATTGGACTGCAATGCAATTTTATAATAACCATTCGACATCAAAAACCTCATGTACAGTGTCAACGTTAGATTCGGAAGAAACTCAGTTAGAGAGCAGTACGTCACAAAATTCTACCCTCCCTGAGATAGTCAAGCTAGACAAAACCGACATGTTGCAGCGTGCAGTCAAGTGTTTAGAGGCGGAAGAAGACAATTGGCATGGGATTGCGATGTATTTGGCATCACAAATGCGGGAAATTGCCAAGAAAAGCAGGAAGACTGCCAACAAATTGCACTTGCAGGTTCTTAAAGCCATAATGGATGCAAATTTGGAAGCAGAAGAAGAAAATTAAGGCTTCATGCATAAATGTGTTTCGTTGTTTCGTTGTTTTTATTTTTAATTTTGAATTTTGTTTTTTATTTTAAATTTTGAAGTGTTTGTTTTGATATTGTTTTTATTTTTAATTTTGAATTTTGTTTTTTATTTTAAATTTTGAAGTGTTTGTTTTGATATTGTTTTTATTTTTAATTTTGAATTTTGTTTTTTATTTTAAATTTTGAAGTGTTTGTTTTGATATTGTTTTTATTTTTAATTTTGAATTTTGTTTTTTATTTTAAATTTTGAAGTGTTTGTTTTGATATTGTTTTTATTTTTAATTTTGAATTTTGTTTTTTATTTTAAATTTTGAAGTGTTTGTTTTGATATTGTTTTTATTTTTAATGATGTGATATTGAAGTACCTGAAATCCTTTATTTATGTTATATGTTATGTTATATTTATGTTTTTCTGAGGATCTCTCCTTCTTAAGTTATCTTTTATAAAAACTGTTTTAAAATTAAAGTTTCTAGTCTGTATTCTTTAAAAACTTAAACTTATAGCTTTTCATACGTGCAAAGTTTTCAATAAAATCCCTTGAGTTAAAAATAAAGTGAATTTTTGGATATGAAATTAAAAGAATTAAAAGTTTAAATTTTATTTTATTTATTTTAGTATTTATATATATTTATATTGCCAGGGCAATTCTCCAATTGAAGACATAAAATAATTTTCTATTTCTTCACGAACAGCCTTTGCTTCACTACTTATATAAGAACTTGGAACATTTTCTGTTCCATTCACAGCAGCCAGTGGAAAGTCATTTCTCCATGTGCCCGGAATAAAAGCACCGTTCTCATCATAGCGATCAGTAAGCAACGACGTTGTATAATTTGCCTTTTTTTTAACAAAAAATTGTGCAGTGCACAGCAAGCTAGAGTTGTAGAGGTTGTTTTTTCTGCATTTAGCTTGGAAGGACATGAAAATATTTGGAAGCGCTTCGCCATAATACCAAATGCATTTTCTACAGTACGTCGTGCTCTGGATAGCCTGTAATTAAATATTCTCTGTCCTGCAGATAAACTTTTACCAGGGTATGGTTTCAGCAAATGTTTCTGCATGCGGAAAGCATCATCTGCAACCAAAACAAATGGAACGTCTGCTTGACGACCTGGCAAAGGTTTTGGCAGTGGCAAATTTAGTTCATTATTATCCAAAGCACGTTGAAAAGAACAGTTTCCGAAAACTCCACCATCCGACACGCGACCATTACAGCCAACATCAACATATAAAAAGTTGTATTCGGCATCAACAACAGCCATTAGCACTATACTGTGTGTACCTTTATAGTTGTAGAATGTGCTTCCTGAATTCGGTGGTGCTACCATTTGCACATGTTTGCCGTCAACCGCCCCTATGCAATTCGGAAAATTCCACAGCTTGTTAAATTTGAAAGCTACTTCATTCCATTCTTCTTGCGTGGATGGTACCTACATACATACATATAAAAATAAACAAGTAGTGCAACTAAAAAAGCATACATATGTATTTATATTTCTCATACCTTTAAGTATGCACCTTTCAATGCTTTATAAATTGCATCACAAACACTTGGTACGAAAAGTGATATGGTGTTAGGAGCAATACGGAACAGGACCGAAAGACTTTTATAACTATCACCAGAAGCAAGAAATCGAAGAGTCACAGCTAATCGTTCTTGTTCTGGAATAGCCTTCCGCATATTTGTATCTTGTTTCTTAATATATGGTGACACAATTTGCAACAATTCCTTAAAAGTTTCATCATTCATTCGAATAAAATTTTTGAACAAAAAGTTTTGGTTTTCTATTTCACGAAACTCCATCAATGTTTTTTGATATGCGTCATCAGTGCTTCTTTTTGTAAGCCACTCTCTCACCCACGTACTTCTTTTAACTTTTCTTTTTTTATTGTTTTCAGTTTTAATACTATCTTCAAGTTCACACACGATAATTAAAGCTGATGCAATTTTCTTTTTCTGTAGAGAAGAAATCATCTTGGCTGTTTTTTTTTGGGAAATTGCAAAGCTAAATAAAAAAATTTGCACGAAAACCAAACTAACTAAAAAATACCATAACAGCTGTTTGTTAGTGTTGCCGCAAGTTAGAACAATTGTATGACTGGGCTGCGGCAATTATTGCCACAAATTCATTCTTCGTCAATCTGCGGCAATCAAATTTTTATAAAATGGGGCAATCATGTGACTGCAGTAAATTTGCTTAGGGCAATTTCTTTATTGTGTCCTATTTTAGAGCAATAAAAATTGAGCTAAATTGGTGCATTGCGTCAACCGTGTGATCCCACCTTTAGTATCGTTTGACGTAATATCGCTGTTTACTAATATCCCCGTACACATTGCCATCTGAAATATAATGAAAAAATGGAATCAGATAGAAAATTTTACGAAAATTCCAAAGTCGACGTTTCTCAAAATTCTACAATTTTGTCTTACAGATAACAATTTTTTTTCTTATGATGGAATAATATATAATCAAATTTTTGGTATGCCAATGGATAACCCACTACCGCCCACCATTGCTGACATTGTTCTTGATAGTCTATTGGACGAAGCTATGACTGAATTAAACAACAAAACATATATTTAAAATACATAGCCATTATAAAATTTGACGACATAGATGAAACTCTCAAAACTCTCAACAATTATCACCCAAAAATTCAGTTTACTGTTGAGACGGAAAACAACCACAATAAAATTTCGTATTTAGACAGAGTAATAATAAGACAGGATGATAAAATCATATTTGATTGGTACATTAAAGACATTGCATCTGGTAGGATCATGAACTTTCATG
Organism: Gymnocheta viridis; assembly: GCA_956483585.1. NCBI lineage: Eukaryota > Metazoa > Arthropoda > Insecta > Diptera > Tachinidae > Gymnocheta > Gymnocheta viridis. The sequence goes on along the minus strand of OY101442.1, from coordinate 64,863,918 downwards.
CTACACAACCGAAATCGCAAATAATAAACACAGCCAGGAGTTTAATTTTTAGAGTTCTTAACATTAGTGACGAACACTTTCACGCCAACAACATTAATAGAATCATTACAATACTTAAAAACAACAGTTTTCCAATACAACTAATAAACAATTTAATATACGAAACCAAAACAAAACTTATTAAAAAAGTTCTAAAGGAAAACATAAAAAATGACAACATACAGTTTGCCTTTAAACCTAATTCTACTTTGAACACAATATTTACGAAAATAAAGGACAAAGTAGAAAAAACACAACAATGTAATGTTGTTTATAAAATTAAATGTAAAGGCAAAACAGTGATTTTATATATATTGGAACTACAAAAAGAGCTTTAGAGACAAGGATAAATGAACATAAGAATGATATTATCAAAAAGAAAGATACAACAGCATTATCACAACACATACTGGAAACTGGACATATACCAGACTGGAAATATCAAAATATTAGATAGGGAAAACAAAGGAAGAAAAAGGTACACGATAGAAAGTTTACGGATACAACAAAACATAAACAGAACCATGCACTTAAAAGAAGACACAATATAACTACGAGTTACAGAGTAGCTTTATACAAGTAATTATTTAAGCTTTTGTTTGTTTTTTAAAATTAATGTAATTAATTTTTTTTAATTTAAAATTGTAAGTATATACCTATATAGTATGTTATTGGTGAAAAATTTTAATTATTTAAGTTTTAATTTTTAAATAGACTCCCTTGAAAAAGTCAACATAAAATTGACGAAACGTTGGGTAAATATGTAATAAAAGTTTTTTATTGACATAGAACGAGTTAGGCCAAAATCAGCTAAAGACTTATAGTCAACAACACTTCTAACAAAGATAATGTTGTAACTCCTGTATCTTTTCCAAAATTCATGACCGTAATAAAAAAAAAATTTCTATATTCAAACCAAAATGATATTTTTGACACCTGTATATCATACCAATCGAAGAACATATCTCAAGATCAATATGATATCCATAGGATGGAAATACAAAATATGAGAGAGGAAAAGCTTAATAACATAGAACACGCCAAGTCAGGATTGTATTTGTTGCTATGCATTAACATGCAAGCAGTGAAATTGATTCCACAAACAAATGCAACTGCAACATATTGGCAGTATTCAGTGTTTGGTGCAAATGCTCTTGCGAAAGTGCAAATGCAAAATATCGTAGCTTTTTTATGAAATTTAACGGCAACTCTGTGTATTTTGTTGTTGGATTTTACAAAAAAGCTACGATATTTTGCATTTGCTTTTTCGCAAGAGCATTTGCACCAAACACTGAATACCGCCATTATAAAATGAAATTGCAAGTGCACAATTTATAACGTTATCTCGCACGAATTAGACAACCTTTTGTGGGACGAAACATATCGTTGCATCCACATTTAGTACTTGTATTATAAACTACATAAAAAGTGTGTTTCTAAAGTCTTCAAATATTAATATTATTCAAATATTAATATTAATCATATAATTATATATTTCGATGGTTGTTTCTATCAAAACTGAAATACATTTTTTTCTAACTCCAACGAGCGTGTGACATGAAACCGAAAAGACGCAAAGAAGGGAGCCTGGAAAAGATTTATCAAACAAATGCAGGTCACCCCTAGGAAGATAAATAGCACCGATAACCAATGACGTAGAGCCAGTAACGATTTCTATGAAAATGCCCTCACAAGCAAAATAAAGACTGCTCTTAAATATACATCTATGCCTTGATACGCTTAGCCACGTATGTATATGGCAACTTCACCACCCCTACAGCGCTGAGGTCTATCACTTCTACATATAGTCCTGGAATATTAACAGCTTCATCAAGAATAGTGGAATCCAACCATGTTTCAGTAAAGCAAATTATATCAAAGGAAGCCGCTTCCGCAATAAAAATCAGTTTATTCAGCTTAATAGATCTAGATAGATGGACATAAACTTTGAGCATTAATATGAGCCACTAAAAAATCATTAGTATTATTAGGGAAAAAGTGCTTTAATTGGTTATCACTAACTATCGGTCCCAAATTTGTCCTAGAACTCAAACGAAATCAATGCGGATGCGTGGAGTAACTAAAGTGATGAGAGATTGCGGTAATTAATGAATACCAAAGATTTTATCGTATGATACATAAAAATAACAATTAAAAAGCAGCATGTATTAGGGGCTGCCAGCTAAACTTCAGGAAGATATACGTAAATTTTAAAAGATAATATTATTTAAAGATAAAAGAAAAAATTCAGTCAAAGAAACGAACTCTGTACCATATAAGTCTTATCAGAAGAGTTACTTAAGAATGTGTCAAATTGGAACAAAATAAAAGAAAAAGATAATAATAAATATTAAAATATGCGTATAAATTATAAAAAACATACAGCATCATAAATAATTAGGGCTTTAAAAATTCGTTTTAGCAATAAAATCTTCACCACATAACCATATAAAAATAGGGTCATATTACATTTCATGTTTTTGAGGTCCCATCAAGAAATTTGACCTTGGCAATGGATATATCTTTGTTATGAATTAGGAACCAGGTCATTTTGTTATCTCTTCTTAGCGTGCGGCATAGGTTTTGTAGTTTTAAGGAAGCTGGAGTAAGGTTATCAATAAGAAATACTCTTGTGGTGATATCCGTCTGGATAACATCGCTTAATTTCAGGTTGGGATTCTAAAAGTAGGCGTTCATAACTTTATCTCTAATAAATATATTATTGAATTTTGCAAGTAGCGATTTGCCTGAATGAATGTACAACTTGTTTACTTCAAGTTCAAAAAGACAGAGTTTTGCATAGGTTTGTGTCTCAACTTTAAAGATGTAATTGTTGCAGTCTTCAATTTTTGTTTTGCATTCAGTAAGTGCACAACTGATAGGTCAGAACGTACATATGTCCCTAATGGAAACTTCAATGGTGGTTTTCAGGTCTTTTTGCTCGTTGCGCAATTCAGCAGAGAAGGTATTAAAGGTTCTGGTAAATTTTTTCTCCAGTTCGTCAACATATTGTTGCATTAATGACTTTTCACCTTTTGGGCTGGCGCGACATCGTACGCGGCTAAATGATAGACTATCGTTAAGGCCCAATAAATCATACATTTCGTTAGGAATATTGACACTTGCAATATGAAGCAAAGTATGGCAACCTTCACAGTTAACAGCTAGATCGGTCTTAACCCTGCTTTTAGATTAAGCCTATTTGGTCCAATATTTTGCTAGTTTTCCTTATAACTTTTGAACAGTGAAATATATTTTTTTGGTATTTCGGCTCACGTGTTTTATTACTTAAACAACAGTATACTCATAGTTTCAAGAGTCTGACATAAAGCCGGACTTAAATATATAAGAAGTGACTTATCTTTGATTAGGGACCATTTGGTCCAGTGTAGATTTTTATTTGATTGAAATCAAAATACAAATTTTTTTTGCATTTATTCTTTTTCATTACATACATACTGAACAAAATATTTTTCGACTAGTTTTGCAAATAAATTTGTCACAAATGGAGCGTTTGATGTCACATTTAGACTTGCAGCAACCACAAATTCCACGCTTTCTAGTCCCTGACTTAGAAGAAGTATTACTTGAAGAACCCGTTGAAATTGAAGATGATGCCTGAATTTCTGTCAATAACTGTGCTGAGAACTGTTGTTGAGGCAATCTGCTCCGTTTCGTCATATGCGCCTTAGCCAAAGAAAGTGCCAGTTTCCGCAAAAATTCTGGTCTCTTGCGATTTCGGTCAGATGGTGCCCATGAAACATCTATCTCAGAGAAAAGTATATATGCATTCAAAGCGGATATATCTAGCATATTAGCAAATTTCGGAGGAAGGAATGTTTTATTTTGACGTACTGTTCCTACATATGTAAGTTTCCGTTCAAGTAATTTTTTGACTAAATCAAACGTGGAAAAGAAATTGTCTCCTGTTATATTTTGACCTTTCAAGCCATCCGTCAAATCTAATACAACGCGTTGTCCTTGGTTTTGTTCAGGCCTTGCATTTTTAGCTTTTCCAAGATATGGCTGTATTTTCCAGACGTAGCCTGAGCTTGAATCTACCGCCAACCAAAATTTTAGTCCATATTTTGCAGGCTTTGATGGCATAAACTGGCGAAAGGAACATCGTCCCCTGAAACCAACAAGTTGCTCGTCAATAGTGACATTTTCGTGGCAGTTGTAGAACATTGGAAGAAGTAGTTGCCAACGCTCCCACAACTCGCGAATAGGAGCAAATTTGTCGCTACTGCACATTTGTCTTCGACTCAAAACATTATCAAAACGGAACGCACTTGTGATCATGTGGAAATTACCTTCAGACATGATTGAACGGAAAATCGGACGACCAAAAGATGCGTTAAATAAACCATGAACGTCTTCATTTTTCCCACTGCCATATGGAAGTTTTATAGAAGGCAATTATTTTACTGAATAACTAAAACCAGAATGTACATACCGATATACCCCAGCAAGAATAAGTACAGCAATATATGCTCGTAATGTGTCTTCATCAATATCGGTCCATTTATTGCTAAATTTTAACCTGCCATGATTATTCGTATTTTCAATGATAATTTTTTCTATTAGAAGAGGAAAAAAACACAAAAATGCTGACATCATGTCACTGGATCTAGATGCTGCAAATCTGGTTGGACCTGGCTGAGTTGATATAATGTTCTCAGCAGCAGTTCCAGTAGGCTGAGGTAATGGAGTGGCGCTCCATACCATTTTGTTTTTAGCTATAAACAAAGGATCCGTGCTAGTTGCAGCCACGTCTGGTTCGCTATCTGTTTCAGAATCACTTGTTTCATTATTTTCCGAATCGCTATCAATATTCGAATCTGAAATATCCGAGTCACTTTCAGAATTGAGTACTTCACGAATGTCGTTTTCGTTCAAGTATCGTTTTGCCATTTTGTTATACAGTATAAAAAAAAGCGTGCAGATATTTAGAAAGCAAACCACAAACTAAAATAATCAGTGCAAATTTACATTCATTTTCATAGCAAAAATGTCAAAAGGGGAATCCCACAACTAAATTTATAGAAATCAGTCAAGACGGATTTGTATTATAAGGTGGCAGCGCGAACAAGGCATATTGAGAGCTAGGTGACGTTACTACGACAGCTGACTATTTTTTGTTCGTGTTCGTTTTGTACGATGGGTTTAAGAAATTCTAGATGGCACGATTCTAAATAATATATATTAATTATATTAACAAGGTAATCAATCAACTTAGATGCAAAATATGGATTAAATATTTACTTCTCTTAAAAAATTTTGTATGGACCAAATGGTCTTTTAACGTTTAACGGATTAGTATATATTTTCTAATCTAACAGCAGGGTTAATGACGTTCTTCGTACACTGACCACACTTAGCTGGCTTCTCAGCAGGCGCCATAATGAACGGAATACTTTATATGCAGATAGTTCAAATTAGAAATGGGCACCGCTCACGTGATTAGCATGATCGTGAGCAGTTTCTGGTTTCAATCACGTGAGTGTGCATGAGCGTGAGTATAAAAAACCTAACGTGAGTGAGCGTGCATGAGTAGATTTTTACGATTTTGGAATTTTTTCATATTTTTAATAGTTACGTTTTTTTCAATTTTGTCATGAAGACATAAAACTTTGTGCCGGTATGTATTAATGTCCTGATGTGAATGAAAGTGTGTTACATGACCCCTTTGACACTCAGGTGACCTCCGCCGTCCAACTCAAACGCCGAGACACTACCAGGTGTGTGTTCTCAACCCTCACCTGAGCCCGAGGACCAGTATCAATAAAAATCACTGAACTCTACTCTACTACATATTGTTGTTAGGGAAGTAAGATGACACTTCCAGCAGCCCTTTCCCTACCATCGTCATTTCCGTGTCCTTTAAAATTTTTGTAATGACCCCTAAAATAAAATCGCACACACTATCACACACTTACCTTCACATCAAAATCCCCCTTTGATTCAAATCAGACAATATCAAAACATAATGGGTTTTATTAACAATAAAAATAAACTATCTTGACACAATCTATTTGATATACAGTTTACTCTTTTAACAATATTAAGTTTAAAATAAACCAGAAATGGAAATTTAAAACACTACCAATGACATTAAAAAATATATAAAAAAAAACAATTCCTTTACTAACCATAAAAAATGTACCTGTTAGAAATTTTCGACATTCAATACCTCAACTATAATGTTTCTATTTCGCACCACTTTAGGCATGTAAAAATATAAACATATTTACTTCTAACCTGTAGAGACCTTAAAGGATAAATTTAATTTGTTCTCTTAATTTGTTCTAAACTACCTGAAGGAGCTCCCTAAGGTGTGGAATTAACTGCCCTCCGCAGCTTTCGCCCATAAAAGAAATCTATATTAGGCACTTCACTATAATATACGGAAAGAAAAACTAATCCTTAATGGAAACCCCTATCTATTAGGATAAAATATATCTTGCCTCTATATTTAAAATTTGTCTACCACGGAATTTTTTTGTTTTTCTAACAGATACCCTTTTTCTTTACAATCTTTTTAAACAATTGCCTTTTTTTAATGTTTTTTTTACAATATAAAACAATTTATCCTGACATACTTAATCTATATATGTTAGACAAAATATATAAATAAGAGTTTTAGGTTCGTTTTTACTACAATAATTTTATTTTTTATTACTTGCACAGAATATATAACTTCCTTCCATATACATATTTCTTTATTTTTCAATATATAGGTTGACCTCTCTCATACACGGCAGCTTCTGGAACAGACACCATTTACGGTTTCCCAAAACCGCGAGATTTACTCCCCTTACGTTTTAATTTTTTTGCTGTTGACTTTTTGGTTATGTATTTATAAAATCTTATTATTTTCAGGACACCTTTGGGCTTATAAGGACAATTTTATAATTTTTTGCTTTTCACAACAAAATAAAATATTTTCTGTTCGACCAGGTAAGTATTGTTCCTTTTTTTCTTTTTTTATAGATTTTGGGAGGTATATAGATTACCACATCACTCCACATATTTTCAGAGATTTAAAAATTTTAATCTAAGCATAAAATTTCAGTTTTAATGTTTTATTAATATTTTTTTTTATTTAATAAAGAAATTTATAATTTGTTTTATGTTAGCGCATAGTTTTTTTCTTTGTTTTATTTAATAACTTAGACATTTTTTTTGTTTCAACACAAGACAAAATGTATTCCATCGCGCGAACAGTTTTTTGTATTTTTCTTTAAAAATTCACAACCTTTTTTGCGATTAGTCGCTCTTGCTACCGTCCGTTTCAATATCTTCAACACAATCCTCTTCCAATCATATCATTTCGATTTTTATACCTCTATTTTCCCTAATCTGGAAAATACTTTCCTTATTTTCCACTAATTATATATAAAAAACTGTTCAATCTACCTACACTTTACATGCTTCTCTAGAATCCTTCTAATAGGCAATCATGAAAATAGCAGGTTTCTTATTACAAAAATTAAAATTAACGTTTTACACAAACATAAACAGAACCGTTTATTTAGGGAACTTCATTCGTTGCCAACTTTTTCCCTTCCCACGTACTACTTTTCATTCTCTGTATTCCTTCACATGTTTATCATTCACTGAACGTATACCATTCATGTGTTTGCAGACAGATTTGACACTCACAACGCGTTTGCAGCTTCAAAAGGTAATTTATGGACCTTAAATAACAATTTTATTTATTTTACATGAAATTACTTTTCTATTTTCAGGTTTTTTTTCAATGGAATTTATGGTGCTACGGGTAGTGTAAAATATTGTTCCTCTTCATTTATATATACGTATTTTATTAACTTTACATTGTATGTTTCTTTTCAGCCTATCCAACAAAATTGAGCATTGTAATTTTCGGTTTGCTTAGCCGCCAGCTTTGGCCAAGATATGGTTCCACTGCGGTAGGCCTTCCGCATCGACCAGGTGGCCCATTATATTAACTAACCTACTAATACCAATAACACCCTCGCGAATGGGTAGTCATCTTGTCGCGATGCGAGGGCTTAAGTACTGTGACATTTAGAGTCATGCTGGCGGTAGTGATGTTAGTCACGACCGATAGGGCCTCCCATGCCAGAAGGGTCTAAATCGAGTACGAACAAAGAACTACCCCTCCCCACTCTATTAGCGTCTGTTTCTCCTAGGTGGAGCGGCTAATGGAGTATCCTAGTCCGCTGACCTGAAACGGTCATCTTTGGCTCTCTGAGGCCTGTCGGTCCGGGAAAATCAATCAGCGTCTGTCCTCATATTGAGCGGCTGATGGTCTGCGTCTGTCTCCAGTGGAGCGGCAGTAATCCTTTCGCCTGGCAGTAGGCATAAACTGCAAACCCCCCCTGTCTTCCAAATGTCAGACAACAACTCACGCCTACGTATCCGGTAAAGGGCTTCATAATCTCCGGAGAACCAACTACTACAACGTCGGTTTCAGGCTGTAGTAAGTTGTTAGCTACTGAGACCCCGTCTAGCAGAGTTGTTGCGCCAGGCTCTGCTAGTCGGTTTGCTACTAGTGCGCAAAAAATCATGACTAAGCCTTCAGGCGGTCGCAAACCAAGCCTATTACAAGGTTCTTCGAAACCAAGTACCTCTAAGGCTTCTCAGGTCCGGACGGGAGCAAACCCCGTCAAAATCCCTTCCTCGGCCGCAGGTTCAACGGTTAAGACACAGTCTGCCGTTAAACCAGCTTCCCATGTGCCGAATCTTGTGCAAACAGGGCACCCGAAGAACGATTCGATGCCCCCATCAGCACCTCCCTCGGCCTCTACGGCCTCAATTAAAAAACCCCAAAGGCATATAAATCCCTCCAAACGGGCCTACACCACTAGGCGCTCCGCCTTTAAAATCGTCAGCCGACTTGGTGGAAAACCGGTCGGTGAGCTCACGGAGCAAGAGGTAAGCTCTCTTCAGTGGGCGAAATCCCATATTGAGGATATTGAACGGGTCCAACCCACTGCGACGGAAGGTAATCCTGCACGGAAGCCAACTAAAGCAGCGCCTAAACGGCAAAGATCAGAGGAGGACACCCTTCCTAGGACTAAAAGACCCAAAAATACACCTCAACGGCCGTTAACAAGATCGTACAAGGAGGTGGCAAAGGACCATCTGATTTGGGCGATCATTGACCGCAACGCCAGTGACGGCACCATCTCTTCCAAAAACTGGAAACTGGTTGTCGTCGCACTCTCCAAGGCGTTTCTCAAGGCTTTTAGGGGTAACCCTGGACCACCACCCGAATGTGATGATGCCGCCTGGAATCAAGGGCACATCAAGTTAATAGCGTGTGCAGATGAGCGGTCGTCGCTGCGGTACAAAAAAGCCGTGGAGTCCCTGGGGGAAGTATGGCGAGGCGCGAAGATTGAGGCAATAATTCTGGCCGATGTACCGCAAAGGCCCAGATCAGTTGCCAGAATCCCCGCTGAGCCATCGGACCCCAAGGAGATCCTGGAAATCATACAGGTCAGCAACCCAAAGCTACCCACACAAGACTGGAAAATAGTGCGGGTACATACGCTGTTGATGAAACCAGGAAGGCCACTGTTATAATTAACAGTGACTCTTTGGCGTCACTTCGGGAGACGCAGGGGAAGATATTCTATGGTTTTGGAACTATTTTCCTCCGCGTCTACAAAGGTGATGACATGGAGAAGCCTCAAGCTCCGGTGACGAAGGCTATGGTAACTATGGAGGACGATTCCGCTGCTTCATCGGCCAGCGAGGACACCCAGTCGATCACAGGATTCGTGGGTGACTTTTTTGGCAGGATGAAGGTTGCGGACGATGAGGACATCCTTCTGGAATCGGACGACGACCCAGAGGATGCCAACGTCACAGTCGTCCATAGTGATGAACTGTGATGAAGGTCACACAAATTAACCTTCATCACTCTAAAGCGGCGACAGCTGCCCTTCTCCTTCGATTAGCTTCAGGCGCGGAGGAGCTTATTTGCATCCAAGAACCATTGTTGTATAAAGACAGGGTTTGCGGACTCAGTTTAGACGGCTATAGTACTTTGTACGCAGCTGAACAAGGTAAGACCAGAGCTTGTGTTATGGTCAAAAACGTCCTCAAAGCTTTTATTCTCTCTGATTTTAGCGACAAGGACACTTGCACTGTCGCGGTGGAAAACAAAACACGGGCAGTATGGTTTATGAGCTGCTACATGGCTCACGATCAGGACGATCCTCCAAACGGTTTAACCAGGAAGGCGATGGTGTATGTCAATAGGCGCAACATTCCCCTCATAATATATGCAGACGCTAATGCTCACCATACCATCTGGGGCAGCTCGGATGTCAATCAACGAGGTGAGTTACTTCTAAACTTTATAGTAGAAAATGAACTAACAGTAGTTAATAGGGGTAATGAGCCCACCTTTATTATGGCTAACAGAAGGGAAGTTCTTGATGTTACGCTTATTAGCGATAGTTTCTCGGATATGATTAGCGATTGGAATGTGTCAAAGGACTGTTCCTTCTCTGACCACATGTACATTGATTTCAATTTTTCTCTTAGAGTTGATTCAGTGAAACCCTACACGAACAGAAGAAAGACCAACTGGTCTGTTTATGCTAGTGTACTCGAAGACAAGCTGCCGCCATGCCAAGATAGCATAGGCAATGTGTCCATGCTTGACTCCGCAGTGGAATCTCTAACGAGTGTTTTAACCGAGCCAACAGAAAAATACTGTAAAAGAATCGACAGGAAAGGCAAGGCTAAGCCCTTTTGGTGGAAGCTCTTTAACGAGGCGAAACGTAATGGTGTATGGAACAGTTACAAATCCTCAGTGAATGGATTCAAGAATCTTATAAAGAAGGCTAAAAGACGGTCACGGAGGGAATTCTGCAGTGATGTAGAAAACTCCTCGGAGACAAGTCGGCTACGTAAGATCTTATCCTCAAGACCAGTTATTCCATCGTATATACAGAAGTCAGATGGATCCTGGACAACAAATAGTCAGGAGACCCTTGAGGTTCTGATGAATACTCACTTCCCAGGCTGCACTGATGATGTGCCGCGGGAGGTAATTCTTAATGGCGCTCGGAATAACTCTATTATACCGATAACTCGTCATCGTGTGGAATGGGCTGTTAAAGCTTTCATCCCTTTAAATCCCCAGGTCCGGATGGGATTATCCCAGCGGATCTGCAAAATAACCTAGAGACACTGATGGCTCTTGGTGATTTTCAGAGCCTGCCTAAGTCTCTCACATGTCTCATCTATATGGACAACATACAAGATTGTCTTCATCCCCAAGGGGGGGAAAACATCGCACACTAAGGCTAAAGACTTCAGGCCAATTAGTCTAACCTCCTTTCTGCTGAAAACACTGGAGAGGATTATAGATATTCATATCAGATCAAAGCTAGGACATAATTCCTTGTCAATGGCTCAACATGCCTATACGAAAGGGAAGTCCACCGAAACTGCGCTTCACTTATTGGTGGGTCACATAGAGAGATCCCTACAATACAAGGAATTCGCATTAGTTGCTTTCCTGGATATTGAGGGAGCTTTCAACAATGTTAAACCAGAGTCGGTTATTAATGCGATGAGGCTACTGGAGATCGACCCAGAGATCATCCAATTTGTTAGTAGCATCTTGCACTTTCGGCGTATTGAATCTAACTGGGGCGCCGCAAACATTTCCAAAGTGGCTACCAGGGGCACACCGCAAGGAGGTGTACTCTCGCCATTACTTTGGAACCTAAATATAAATTTCCTCCTCAGGGCCATGGAAAAGACGTGCTGCAGAACGATTGCTTATGCGGATGACGTCGCAGTCATGGCTATGGGTAAGGATCCCAGACTACTGTCTGAACTCATGGAATCCGCACTGGATGTCCTCGTAAAATGGTGCCGGGGATGTGGTCTGGATGTGAATCCGGCCAAAACGGAACTGGTACTTTTCATTAGGAGATACAAAATACCCAAATTTGTTACCCCAAAGCTGAATGGGGTTCCACTGAAACTATCCGATAGTGCCAAATATCTTGGAATAATACTAGATAGTAAATTGAACTGGAATATGAATATCACTTCCAGAACCATTAAGGCAGCAACTGTATTATATTGCTGCAAAAAAGCCATTGGCCTAAATTGGGGTATCAACCCGAAAAATGTATACTGGCTATACGAATGTGTCATTAAACCCATTCTATTCTACGGTGCAGTCGTTTGGTGGCCGGCGCTTAGGCGGAAGAGTCATCAAACTAAGTTTGAACGTATAATGAGAATGATGGCAATAACAGTAACAGGTGCCTTTAGAACAACTCCTTCTAAGGCACTGTTCACGATATTGAACTGGCTACCACCAGACACTTTGGCAAAAAGGTTGGCTGCGAACATGGCAGTAAGACTAGAAGCCACCAGAGCATGGAGGGATTACAATATCGGTCATGCCAACATCCTATATAATATAAATTGGAACATGAGCGTTGACTATGTCACACCTGAGCCAATCTTTGATCCTGGCTTCTCTGTAAGCTTTTCGGATAACGCGGTCCACCTTGATGACCTACATACACCTGCGAATGTGATTCAAATTTTCACGGACGGGTCGAAATCACTGAATGGTGTCGGTTCTGGCATTTACTCCGAGCAGCTAAACTGATGCATTCCTCTAAGGCTGCCGGACCACTGCAGTGTCATTCAGGCTAAAATAACGGCCATCTACACAGCCGCAAAATTCATTCGGTATGGCGAAATATCTGGTAGGGATATTCAGATCATTACCGATAGTAAGGCGGCCATTAGATCCCTGGAGAATGTGTTCATCACATCAAGAATTGTCAAGGAATGCCGGATATCTCTGGACGAGATAGCGAGACATTCAAAGGTCACCCTTAAGTGGGCACCAGGACACAGGGACATACACGGAAACTGTATCGCGGACGCGTTGGCGCGTGCAGGCTCCACTTCAAATCGTAACGATTCAATACACGACATAGGCGTCTCTCTCCCAATGAGTAAACAACTTATTGCACATAAGTTTCACCTTACTGCAATTCAGATATGGTTAGATGAAACTACCTGTAGGGAAACTAGAAAAATCTGGCTCATAATAGATGAAAAAAGGTCTAGGCGGGCACTACAGCTATCCAGACCTCATCTCAAAAATGTAATCGCGGTAATAACTGGACACTGGCCTATTGGGAGGCACGCCCAAAGGTTGGGGCTCAATTACAATGACATATGTAGAAGTTGCGGCGATGAAGAAGAGGAAGAATCGACGGAACATCTTCTCTGTCATTGTCCGGCATTCGATGATCTAAGACTTAAACTTTTCGGTCAAAGAACCCTTGGGGACAAAACTTGTCTCTCTAATATTGATTCAAAAAAGATCCACTCCTACATTGAAACAACCGGGTGGCTGCGTGAGAATATCAGCAGCCAGATAACATAGGACCCTTGGAAGACGGGACAACATGGTAGCACAACAGGAACTAATTGATGGACCCACGTGAGCTGTGCTTGATCACGGCTGCCAATGGAACCTAACCTAACCTAACCTAATACCAATAACAAAATAAAGAAAAAAATATTAACGTAGTGTGTAGCCTAACAAACTAAATTGTTACTAACACTGAACCGGAGCTAGGCTGGAGAGTGGTTCCTCAAATCCGGAAAAACCCTTGCTCCCATTGATGTTCAATATGAGGGACTCGGGGCACGCATGCATATTTAGGCCTCCTCCCGATGCTTCCTCCCAGGACCCGCCATGCAAAATTTGTTTTTGGCATTCACTTAGCCGAAATTTGTACCCACCGCAACAAGTGTCAAAGTAGCGGTGTAAGTCCGAGTTTCGACTGGCGAAAGTTTAGAAGCAAAACATCTGCAATTATCTTTCATTTTTTCATTCGCGTTCACACAGACAAACAAGACCTAGAAATTTTAAGTTTTTAGAAAAAAGCTAAAGGTCTTCCAATTCTGCAAAAATTGACTAAACAAATACTGTTTGTATCATCCAACTCAGCAACAAGCGAAGAACACTTGAAGAGATGTGAAACAGACTTCACGGGAAAAATGTTGACAAAATTTTATTTGCGTAAATTTATTTATCTATTATATATTAACGCGAAAGTACAAGATTTAATCTTAATATTTTACACAGACTGCTTATGAGCTAGAAAATGAATGATTTAAATCAAAATATTTTAAATATCTGCATAATTTTAAATTTCACTTCAGAACTTTAAAATCAAAGAAAATTTATATTTTCTATAGGAATTTTCAATTGTATTCAATTTAATTTTAACTACAAAGTTTGAAATCGCATGATGCATATCGTCACCTAAAATGAAAAACAACGTATCATCAAAAAATTTAAATTTGAGTTTTTTATTGTTTACGATTTACTACATCATATTACATACGAGTATGTGTGCAAAATTTTAAGCTTCTGTTAACAAAAATTAAAAAGTTATGACCCAAATTCAAAATAACGTTTCATCAAGTGAATGATTTTATTAAACAAAAAAACGTATCATCATCGGTGTTGTCAACTATTTACATAAAAAATACGCTGTCCATTTGCTCGAAATTCACTAGAAAACGGTAAAGACCGTGAAAATATTATTTCAATATCTCAAACAGTTTCACTTATGAAAATTAATGTTACGTTATTTTGCATTTTATATGACGATATTTACATACATATGTGTAAATCCTGCGTGACGAACCCAACATTCGTACGCGTTTTCACATTAATATATGAGTGACATTATATTTATTCTATTCTAAAATTTCATACCTAATTTCAATATTTCGAAAATAGTAAATACAACATTTTTTTTACTAAAATTTAAGTGAATTCAATGTATAATTATATGGCGTTTGATCGGGCCTTCTTCATTATCACTAAAGTAATGATATGAATACCTAAAAAGGTTTAATTTCTAGTATGAAATTAGAAGATCTGAGGTAGGGTTGGATTTTATAATAATTTGTGCATAATTGATCGTTGAAATTTATTTTTATTTATAGAACTTATTATTGCTTATTATTTTTATCTCTATATATATATATATATATATATATATATATATATATATATATATATGTTTGTATTGATGGTACTTTAGGGTCATCAAAATGTATCATTTTTTACCATGCATTTTTAAAAATATGGTCATAAAACTCGGATAAAAGTTGGTCTTAGTATAAAATTCTCGTTCAAATCGGATGAACAGCCATTTATGTATATTCCTGATAGTCTAGGGTCATACTTGTATATTCCCTATTGTTT